>JAEMON010000002.1:1112623-1141483 GCA_030264115.1 Lygus lineolaris | reverse complement strand
TTGGCCGTTTTTTTGCGTAAGTTGCCTGGACTATAACCTATGTACCTACAAATCTTACCTAAGTAAGTTCTAAATCATTGTAAAACCTGGAAAAAGAAGGAAAACGTATAAACAAGTTCTGTAGGTAGTACTAATTCCAATTTATTTCAATAATAATGTTATGAAGAATTTACAAAATTTACAAGGAAAATCATCCTAAAATCATAAGAAGTACGTATTTACACGTTTGAATCATTATTATATGGGATAATATAAAATCATATGGGATTCTAGATTTTTATCAGTAAAATTAGTTCTCTTTTCACTCAAAAAAATTTTTTAAATTTTGAAAACGATCTCTCAACATCAGCAGAGGATGCAGGAGTAAGTTATTCGCCTCGCTGCTACCGCACGGATGACCTCCCGAGCTGGATTACGTTTGAGTACAGCCTCAAGCTTGTCCTCTGCCTTCTTCCCAATCTGTCCAGCCCACTTCTCCTTGCAGAACTCTTCAACGGTTTCCACTGCTTCGACGAGGAGCGTGTTCTGCCACTGGATCAATTCAACCTTGCCTGGCAGTGCCCCAAAAATGCTGTCAATGTAGTATAGTTGGGTCTCCAATTCAGAAGTCTCCAACGCTTCCTTAGCCAGAACTTAGTTCCTAATAGGTGTTGGCCGGTTATGTCCCGAATGCCTGGTAGCCTCATTTTGCCCTAAGGGTTTATGTCTTGGGGCATTCTAATCCGTTAAAACCTCTCATCCATGTGGCTGTTACTATGTCTTCCACGTAATTGACCTTGAGGACAATGATGTAAAGAGCAGAAATATGAACAAACTGTATTTCTATGGCTCGGTGGAGGGGGGAAGGCCCGAAAACGTCCGATTTATGCCATTTATTCGGAATTTCGGCGATTTATGTAATTTATTCGAAAAATTGCCGTTTTATGGCATTTTAGTAGGTGTGTCATTTAACATTTATATCATTTACCTACTCGTCTCTGCTTATAAAAAATCATATTTCTGTAGGGAATATGAACTTTTAGATTCCCTAGAATTAGGGAACCTGGCAAATGAATCTGCGGTAAAATTGCCAAATGTACTTACCTAACGTCTGTCCGAGGACAAAAGGTACCTACTACATTGTCTTGGTTGTTTTCATTGTCTTAACTCCCTCATTATTTGTCTTACTTCTCCATCTGAGCCGAACCAGCATGATATGTCCTTGCCAGCATGAGCCAGAATGGGCTTAATGAGGAGAGATCCCATGTACTGCTCCACGAGGAGGGTGAGGTCCTTAACGATGCCCATCATAGACACCCAGCAGTCCCAAGGCTTGTTGTGGACGACCACCTCTGACGGCTTGATGTAAGTGGTCGACCAGTTGGGGTTCGCCATCGCCCGTACCTCATCGCGTTTCAGCGGAACTAGCCAGCAGTCAATGAAAATAACATTCCGTTTCATTTTGGTTTATTATTTTCAAAGATGATTGGAATTATTCAAAAAAATAATTTCTGAAATGAAATGAATAACGATTCATTTATTACTATAACTCTATAATAATAATTATTATTATTATGGTCCATTATTATTAAGGATCGTCGGAAAAAACCAACGAGAGTTGTGCGGATGAAGGAACAGAAACACGAGTGAGAGTAGCAAACCATTCCAAGAAAGGCAAATTTCCATTACAATATGGAAGAACTAAGCGTATGCGCTTAGAATAGGTGTGATCTGCAGGTACTTGAACTATGTAAAATAATTGTTTACGAAGGATTGCAATACTTCTGAAGCGAGATATTCTTTGAATTTGTCAACTTTTTATTACGTCTGTAATGATATTAGGTGCAAGAGGTCGTACGATCACCTTTTCCAACTTGTAACTTTCTAATTTTTGAATATCTTCTGTCTATTTGGATTCTTTTTAATCTAACTGTCCACGATTTTTTCAAAAACCGCATAATTTGAAAATTTTCCATAATTTGAATGTTTCCTTATCATTTTATTAGGTATTAGGATTCTGGTCATTATTGATACTCCTATAAAGGAAGGAACTCACGCGTCGCTCTGATGCACTCATCTGGGTTTCCTGAAACATAAAAAGATATGTACTGAGAAACTTCCGTACAAGATCCGTTTTTCAAACTTATTGGTCCTTATCAGTCATAATGTTAGAGGTTTGTTCCACAACTAAAAATGTGCAAGTTGCACAATGTACTTTTATGTTCAAATAGAAAGGTCAGTTTCAAGAGGTTTGTTCCAACTGACTGAGCAGTTTGAACATAAACGCACATTTTGGCTGCGCAGCACCCTGCACATTTTCAGTTGGAACGAACCCAAGGTCAAAAAAGTGCGGATTGAACATTAACGAACAGAATCGAACATTCTGTTCAAATTGCACATTTCAGTTTTAACGCAGATAAATGTGCAGTCCGCTAACGCGAAAACTTTTTTGGAGTGTGAAGTTAAGACCTCGGGCTCTGTTTGAGCATCACTGATAATCCCTCTCAACCGCCCCTAGCGGGAAAGTTGACAACCTCCCATCCATTTAATTATTCATCTAATAACTTTCCTTAATAAAAAAGTAGTGTTCTATGGCCGGTGCACATATTCTTCACCTATAAACTGTATTAGGCATCTCAGATCACTACATTTGGCGCAGTCTGATGTTTACAAACTTTAATACCTACGCTCACAAGGGACTACGAATCATGTCTCAGAGTTTGGTTCAACTCGGTTGAGTTTCGAGATTATATTATTTCAAGATGACGTTAAACTTTCATCAGATGGCCTATGTTGTGCGATCCATTTGCTACAATGGGCTCAACTAATTCAAGGGTTGAAGGCTTTTAGCCTGATTTCTAGCCCTCATTCTGTAGCTTCCCACTACCGCCGGACTCTGAAAAAAATGGACAGGAATTTAGAAGAACTCCTTCAATCCCTTCCCAGTCGTTTGGTTCTTTCACACGCTACCAAATGGGCAAAATGTGCCCTCACGCACCAAGTTGAAAACCATACCTTGATTGCCAAAGCCTCTGACGTCAATAACTACGAAGACTACCCACCACCGATCGCTGGAACCCCTCTCCAAAAGATTTTGAAAAAAACAACTGTATCGCACATCCCCCCAAGAATATTGAATCCTCCTCAACCCTGGGAATTTTGAATTTTCCTTGCAAAGTTTGCAATGGACGTCATGCCCTTCACAAGGGAACAAAATTCAAAAGATTGCATTTTGAAAAGAGGTGGGAGGTAATTCAATCAAACGATTTGTGTGTAAACTGCATTGCCTCGACACACAATTCAAAAGTTTTTACTTCAAAATACATGTGCTTTCATTGTCACGAACCACACAATTCGCTATCTTGCATCTTCGATTTCGTAATGACTCAGAGAGCGAATGAAGTAAAACGGAACAGTGAATCACCATTCCCTCGTCCTCGTGCGTCTATGGATCGACCAAGTAACTTCCTTCAAGAGGAGACTGCCACGACGGAAATGGCATGATTGTGATCAAAGTTCTCTAAATTCTACACCATTCATCCAGAACTCTATCGACCGACATGCACAAAATTTCCTTCCATCTGAGGACAGATGTTCCGGAAATATGGGGGGAGAAATAATAGACAAAGATCTGGATTCTGTGATCAAATCCTGTGAAAGTTCCTGTTTCAACGACGATTTAATATTACGACAACTATTCCCGTACAGTAAACCTAAAGAATTATTGCTCATTAAAGATTTAATTCTGTTTTGCCTGGGTCCCTGGGACAAGGAATTGACCACAGACCGACAGACAGACAGACATGGAACCAAAATTGTTCAGAAAGCTCTGAAACGTAAAAAGCAAGTGGAAATGTTGATTTTGGAGGACACAAATTCATTTTGTATTTCTCGCACGAATACATAGCTTTCTACCTTCGGTAGTCAGGAAACAAAAGTAGTGTTTGGGGAAACTAAGGAGACTTGACCCTCCCCAATTTTCTCAGCTCCTGATCCTCGAAAAAAACAAATTTTTGCAACAATGCGTACTGTTTGTGTGGTAGAACTGTTGGCGCGGGGAAGTTATCTGCTATCAGCGTTATCACAATAGTAATGGTTTTTGTTTTGTTTTGGTCAACCAAAAGTTACTCTGGAGGGAGGACTTCTCGTTTGGAATAGGGTGACAAATTCAAGGTAAGTTCTCAAGTTTTACCACTCATTATATTATTCCCCAACAACTCTATTTTATTTTGTGTCTTCAAATTTGCCGAAATATGTTTGTAGCGTCTCACAATTCTCACCAAAGCAAAAAAGTGTCAATCGGGATACTTGACCCAGGCACATCAAGGATACTCGACCCCTTAATTACCCTAAGCTAAGTGTGAGAGACAAAATCTCGAGAGAAAGTCTCGATGCCAATCTCAGGGAGTTGTCCACTTCAGATCGCATTCGCTCTCGAGACTGATTCGCGAGACTCGATAGCCACAGGAGTCTCGAGACTTGGAATATTTCATTTTCATTTCCTTGAGAGTCCCGTGCAGTGACTGCATTCGTGCAGATAGAGATCATTTTTTGTGAAAAAACAGTTGCAAAATTACCTTGAATGGATTCGCGGCAAGCCCTTGCTTTTATAATTGCATAAAAAATTGCTAAACAGCGGAAAATAAAAAAAAGGTGCTTGATGAGGAAATGTGTGGTTCCATCCATTCATTCAGCATGAGTTGATGGGCGAATTTTCAAAGAATAATAAATTTCACGCTGATTCCGAATATAAGTACCATAATGTGTCCATTATGTTTATGACGGTAATTGTCACCAAAAAACCTCAAAAACACGTTTTTTTTTCAGCGGTTTTGACTTTTTTTGCATTTTCAAAACAATATGACCCCTTGGAGTTCTCCAAGGATTCGGGCCAACGAACTCAAGTCGATTTTCTCCTACGGAAAATGAGTGAAAATCTCCTACAAACTTTCTCGAGAAACACTAAAACCAACCAAGCTACCAAGTTGGAAGTTTGGACTAAAAATAATCTGATTAGTTACGGATTTAAATATGTGCCTATGTGGTAGCCTATCTGATGGGAAATTTAATGCTCTTTTCAACGGTATCCTCAATTTTTACTTTACATATACAATTAAGGAAGTTATGGTCATTTTATTGAGACGGAACAAAAAAAAATCTTGCGATGCAATTCCTGGTCATAACAGGCCACACTCCGTTTTTGGGCTTCAGGTACCTACCTATTATTAAATTATTATTTGTTCCCTCAGTCTTTACCCATTTTTATTTAAAAAACAGTCGAACAACGTACACATCAGTGTATAATACACGTGTCAAGTCTCAGAGACCATGAAAAATCTTCAGGCGCTGGCAGAAGACTGGAGACCGAGTCGCGAGAGCTGGAGATCGCATGTCCACTTGTGACCTGTGCACTGTCGGAGACATGTTCGGGCTTGTCTCCGATACTGCTCTCCGGGCCATGTCCATTTGCGATTCGAATCTCATGACTACTCTCGAGACTGTTTTGTCTCAGGTGTACACTTAGCTTTAAAATCCAACTTTTTTCGATCATTGTATTCTATGGTAGTTTTCATTGGTTTTGGTTTCAGATGCCCCAGAAATATCTCCGAAAGGAGGGAGCAAAGGCACGTTTGAAATTCCCACCGGATTTAATGAAAAAACCAGTGCAGGAAGTGCTCGAGGAGAGGAAGACGATTCGTGGTGCTGCTAAAAGTTTTGGATTGGATCGAAACACGCTCAAAAGATATTTACGGAAGATCAAAAATGGCAAAAACACTACATTCTAATCTGAACATGTTGGGAGCATGATCTTCACCCTACAAGATGAGGCTTTATTGGCGAAAAAATGGCACTCATGGCTCATGGCCTGACCAGCAAGCTCGCAAAAAACTGGCTTATGATTTAGCCATAAAGAACGGGGAAAATACCCTCTTCATGGGAAACGAACAAGCTCGCTGGCTATTTCTGCTTGAGTGGTTTCCTCCAGAGAAACAGGGCTCTTTCCATAAGAACCCCAGAGGCCACGAGTCTCTCCAGGGCCACGAGCTTCAACAAACATAATGTTGAGAGTTTTTTTTTTTTTTTCAAATTTAAAGGCTGTTCTGGAGAGAGAGTCGTTTGGGCCTGAGTCAATACGGAATCTTGATGAGACTGGAGTACTAACGGTCCAAAAGTGCCCCAAAATCATCGCTCCAAAAAAAATGAAGCAAGTGGGAAGTTTCACTGAGAGGGGAGACTTGGTCACCATTTCCAACACTATCAACGCTCTGGGGAACAGCATTCCTCCGTTTTTCGTATTCCCACGTAAAAAACCGAACCCTGCGTTTTTGTTCGGAGCTCCTCCTGGATCCAACTATGGAACAAACCCCAGCAGGTGGATGAACGAAGAACTATTTTTACAGAATTTACGCCACTTCGTAAAGTAGGTATGCAAAATGCTCTAACAACCAAAAGGTTCTACTATTCATGGACAACCATGAGAGCCATATTTCACTGTCCGCTATAGATTATGCAAGAGCTAATGGCGTAGTAATTTTGACGTTTCCACCTCACTGCTCCCACAGACTCCAACTGCTAGACGTGTCGGTTTTTGGACCTTTCAAAACCCATTTCAACAGCTGGTGCTCCAACTGTGTAACGCATGTCGCATGAAAAACCAGGGATCCCAATCACAATATATGACATTGCTTCACTCGTCGGAAAATCGTTTCCCCACGCATTCACAATGACAGAGTGGATTCTGGGCCACTGGAATCTACCCACTAAATGAGCATGTCTTCCCCGATACTGCATTTTTGCCCTCATCCGTGAGCGATCGCCTAGCTCCAGGATCCTCAGATGTAAACGTGCCATCAGATGGTAACACGCTGGCGCCGTGGAATGGAACGTGTGAAAACGACACCAGAGAAGACTATGGCATACTCGACGGAGAGCTTTTGCTACTGAACTTATTGCTGCCAATCTCTCCTTATATGAAGACATAGAGAACTGGATCGACGAAGGAGAGGTCGAATTTGACCCGAGTCTGTTTGCTGACAACAATCCAGGAATCGAAAGAGCTACTGCGAACGTTGACAGTCTCCCATGCCCCCTTAACACATTCAGTGCGGATGGGAGCTTAAGCGTCCCTCTGAGTTTTCACACGGAGTGGGAGGGCACTTAAGCGCCCGTCTCCCTCCCCAGACCAGTCATGGAGGGAGTTGTAGTTCCCCACCTGATCGCTTGGAAGCCTCATTTCTCTTCACGATCTATTCAGTACTACCCTGGCTGCCACCCAGTATACCCAGGAGCTCACGCTGAATTGCGAACTAAGAAATATGCGTATTTTAGACTGAGACCATTTTTATCATTTTTTGGTTCAGGGTGGTAGGTTTGACACAATTTGGGCCCCCGCACTGAAGGTGTTAATGTTGCTTCAACTTCAATTGGCACCAACAGCATGTTCCCAAGTGCAAGCCCCGAAGATGTGCTTCCTTTCCCTAAAGCTAGCGTGAGGAAGACGACCAGGAAAGAGAGAAAGAAGGGAATGACAACCATTTTGACTGATGCCCCAAGCCGAAATGAGGTGGCTGAAAAGCAGGCGGCCAAAAGCAAGAACAAGAAGAATGAAAAGAAGGCAAACGTGCCAGAAAGTCACTTTCATTCGTTAATGCGAACAAGAAAAGCATGAAATCTGAAGTCCAGCCAACTGCCTCCCCCAACACAGATTCAGAAGACGAAGATTTGATGGCCACCACGCATAGGTACATCAGGTGACGAATCAGATGACGAGGTGTTCCCTGCAGCCTTTACAAATGGAGATTGGGTTCTTGTTAATTACACTGGGAAGAAGAGCGTGAAACGATACGTGGGAGAAGTTGTCAACAGCTCCGGAGATGTGTTGGAAATTAAGTTTGCTCGACGGGTTGATGTTAACCGTTTCAGATGGCCGGATCGAGAAGATATGGCAGAAATCGATCCATCACAAATCTAGGAACGTCTGAAAGCTCCACAATAATGTTAATGAAAAATGATAGAAAATTACAGGGTTCATGTTCAAGAACAATCGCTTGCACTATTATCGTTGAGTAGCAGCTGTTAAGTTTACCAAATTTGTTGAGTTCCTTCTCGATTTTAATGTTTTTTTTAGTTATTATCTTACGTGGGTATCTTGCATGTGTAAGTAGGGATGGCAAATCGAAAGGAACATATCGATCAATTGATATATCGTCAAAGGTATATCGATATGTCCGATTTATCGGGAAAAATTTATCGATATATCGGAAGAAATCTTTTATTTTTATTTGTGTATACTATTTTTTAAATTGGAAGATTAGAAGGAACAGATTTTTTTGACATCAGGAAACTGTATTGTTCAACCAAGTTTTTTACTTAGGTTAAAAATGTACCTATTCATATAGATAGACAAGAAGTATTACTGGTACGTTTATTTTTAACAAACTGACAATGAAAAGATTGGGAAACTTTACAGAGTACGAAAAAAATGCAATCGAGTGTAAGTAGTTTCTTTGTTGGGGATGGTGATCAAGTTTCTGTTGCGTAATTTATTTTGAAAGGGTAGCTTTCCTTCCTTGTCCAATGTTTGACTATGTGCACATGTGTATACCTACAGTCAAAGTGTCCACCCCGTGTTTCATTATTCTTCTTCGGATCTACGTTTAATTTTGTGTGGGTAATTTCGTCCGATTTCCTAAAAACACTGTTAATGGAAAAAAAGTTTCATTCATGCAGTTGATGCGAATTTTTAAAGAATAATTTTAACCGATTTGATGGGTGATTCTTATAGAAAATTTCACGCTGATCCCGAAAATACCATAATATGTTCCTATGTTTAAGATAGTAATTTACACCAAGAACCTCAAAAACACAGGTTTCTTTTTAATGAGATTTTTGGCTTTAAATGTACCTACAAAATTTGACGCCTTGGAGTAGGTACTCCGAAGCACAAACCACAAAGTTTCTTCTCTTTTCAATCTTCAATCTTTCAACATTTCCAGCTGTGGCACTGATTCTCCAATAATTATTGGATGAACAGAACAGAGCCACATGTCGAGGTGAGGCTTTTATATTTCCAAAATCTATTGGTGCGTTAGGGACGATTATCTGTATAGCTTAGTAACGGATGAGAGTTAAAATTCCTGCCCGAGTGTAGTTATAGAAACGACCGAAATCTGGCCTCAGAACTCCCCTCGGTCGTTTCTATGAGGCCAGATTTCCTAAAAAGAACATAACTCGATATATCGACAAAGATATCGATATAATCCGATATATATCGTACCTCTATATCGATATATCGACCGCAAGATATCGATATTTCGATATATTATTGCCATCCCTATGTGTAAGGTATCTTGGCATCTCTACCAAATTCAATGTCTCCTGCCAAATTGTTGTGATAAGTGCTTTGCGAATTATTATTATTATTCCTATTAGTCACAATTAGGTAAATCGTTCCTTTGGGTTATCGTTCCTATTTCGTTGCCTTCGTTTTGGCGATGAGCCAAAAAACTATTGAGACTGATACTTACTTTTGTACACTTTCAAAGACTGAAATAAAAATGTTATTAAATTTTCTTCTGTATTTTTTACGAGACCTTTTCGATACAGCTTTGGCTTCGGAAAACCTTGGAGAGGTACAACTCCACTGTCGTGGGTCATGTATCCCGCACATTTTCAGGGGGGGTTCAAGTCACCTCCACTTCGAGGATAGTTTACCCTTCTGAGGAACTTTCGAAAATTTAAAATTTTGCTACCTACCTAAACCTTTTTTTTTTTTTTTTTTTTTGGCATTGTACAAATGTACATTTTGCCATATAATTTTTATAATTTAACATAATAATATTCTTATTCGTGCATAAGTATTTTCAACTATAATTCAAATTAAACATTTCCTTATGTTACACATAAATCCCAAGTGATGTAAAAAATTCAAAAATATATTGGTAAATGTTAATATTCCTTAACAGTTCGTGGTAGTTGAAAGGATGTAACAGGAAAGGTGAAATATTTCCAAACAGAATTCCTCGTTCATCGTTGAATACTGCGCAGTTCATTATCATGTGTTCAAGGGTTCCTTCTTCTTCCTCACACGCCTGACACAACGAAGTGTCCAGGATACCCATCCTATGCTTAAAAACCGAACACATTCCGTGATTTGCACGAAGTCTGTTCAGCATCACAATCATCGCTCTACTTGAGACTTCATTAAACCAAGGCATTGAGGGAGGTATGGGTTGATTATATTTGTAAAAGGATCCGTTTTCCGAATTTTTATAGGAGATACACCATCTCTTTCGGTAGTGCCTATTGTAGGCCAATTGTTTTTGAAAAGAATGGAACCTTTTTCCGATTCAACAACTACCGTTGGAAAAATTAGAAAAATCAAAAACTGAAAAATGGGTCAAGTCTCCTTAGTTTCTCGTATATGTCCAGTGCATATAAATATATTCTTCACCTACAAACCGTATAAACATCCTAGATCGCTATAGGTAACCCATGGTTGTTTACCTACGTAAATCTCAAATCCAAAATAGGAATTCCATGAAAATTGGGATCTTGACACTACTTTGTTATTTCGAATAGAATTTATTCGGGAGGACCGTCCCGGGGGGCCAATCTCACAATCCCTGAAAATTTCATCAAAATCAGACTGTAGGTTAGTAAGTAGTTTTTCCTGGGAAAAGGAATTTACCACAGACAGACATGGAACCAAAATTGTTCAGAAAGCTCTGAAATGTAAAAAGCAAGTGGAAATGTTGATTTAGGAGGACAAATTTGTTTTGAATTCTTGCACGAATATAAGGTAGTTGCGGTCCAGTTTCCTTAAAACGTTGATTTATTCAGATTTAAGATTAGTCTTCCTCCTCTACTGAGAAAACACATTTGTTTTTCCAAAACTCCCAACAACTATAAACATGTTTTTTTTTTTCTCTCTCAGACTCGATTCTACTCATGAAAGTCACGCTTGTAAACTCCAGGTAGGAAACGTGGTCCAACTCGTTATTTTTTCTTGAGTAATCTCTTAAAACGTCGGTTATTTACTGGAACCCCAACGTCAGTGTGGTTCCCAGGAATCCACTGACATTGACTGCGGACTTCTAGGAATAGTCGTGACTTGTAGATGCGACTATAAAAACTATGGGAGCCACAGAACAATGTACCTACCTACCTATAATTGTGTTGTTCTGTTCTCGTATTAAATATTAATTTTCGAATTATTTTTCACCTGTCAAACGTAGGTAATATTGATTGTTTGTAATTTCGGAATTCTTTATAACGATGTTCATGCAGACTACAAAACATTGGGTAGGTATTATAGGACAGGTGGGTACCTATTATAGGCCAGTATAATTAGTCACTAAAAGGGCTGATTAATGACTTAATTTCAGGAAAGCTGTTAATCGTTTTAATACCTTTAGTTGATGCTAAATAAGAGTAACCTGAGTTTGCACCCCCGCATGTGGTGAGCCTAACCCTTTACAACGAAAAAACCTCTAAATTTTGGGTTTTTTCTCGTTTTTTTTTTGGCCCTTTTTTAGTTGTTTCTGTCAAGTAAGCTAAAAAGCGAAAAAACTTGTTCTCAGATAAATTGAACAGCATTAAATTCTACGTCAAATGATATACCAAAACTTTAAATTTGGTTCTGTAATACAACCGTTATCGGCTGTTAAAACGTGGCAGAAAATTCAGCTATTGCAATGGCTTCAACATTTTCGTAATGCAAATTTTTGAAAATTTCCTTCTTGGAAATCTATTTTAGACCATTCTAAAACGATTCCTGAAATTTAACACTTTTTCGTGTGTGTGACAACACTAAAAAGCCCCAAAAAATTAAAATGTCAACATCAAAAGAAAGGATGAGTTCGTTGTCCAGAATTTTCGGAGTACTCCAAGGGGTCAAATTTCGAAAATTTAGTTTCAAAATCGTTAGAAAAAGGGTTTTTGAGGTTTTTGGTGTAAATTACCATCCTAAACATAGGAACATAAGGTATATTCGGAATCAGCGTAAAATTTCCTATAAGAATCACCCACCAAATCGGTTATTATTCTTTGAAAATTCGCTCATCAACTCATGCTGCATGACTGGAACTTTTCTCACTTTGGATGGACCTCTCATTTTATAACTTTTCAAACCCCACTCAGTCCCTCTCACAGAGGTACCCATGAGCACTAGGCACATTAGGCACCTACCCAGGTATTCGGTACGTTATGTACCTAATTATTTCGGAACAAGTTAACAACATTACAGTGAAATTATTGTATTGGAATTGAAGGGCCTTATTGACAGGCCAATATGACCTTAGTTCAAGGGAAAGGAACACAAAATTATGAAAATGAGAGTGAATGTTTATATAGGCACCTACACCTACCTAATACCCAACTTTTTTTGTTCTGCAGTGTAGAAATATTTTTCTGAATAAATTTGATTAAATTTAAATAATGTACCAATCACGATGAAATTAATAAATAATCATCTTGGACCAGTCGCCAACTAGGTACCTATTCCCGAAAGTACATACATGAGAAGTCTGTGTTTTGTCAGTCAGACTCTTTTCGACGGCGATGAAATTCAAAGGAGACCATCTAGGGGCTAACCCGCACAGTTCATGAAAAATTCCGTCAAAATCTCCTACCTACTTGAGTTTTACCCGGAACAAGGAATTCCCGGCTTCAGTGCTGAGAGCAGGGTTGCCACATCTAGGGAATGGCTTTTCCGTAGATGGCCCCCTAAAAATCCGTAGATATACTAATTCCGTGAATGTTCTTAAAAAATTCTACGGAAAAAAGTAGATTTAAAACCTGAAAAATATTTAAAAACCGTTGATTCAAAACGACCAAAATATGGAGGAAACGTTTATGAATATATACTTTCAATTTGACTCACGAATATAGAAGGAACTCGTAATAAATATTCAACATTTTTCAATATTGAATTGTCAATATTTCCCAAGTGAGGGGCTACAGTGGGTGCACTGTTGTTGAACCTGTGCACGAAAATGCTTAAATTAGGTATCTACTTAATGGGAGGGGTTCCTTCACAAGTGAAGTATTTTCGTGCATAGGCAAGTAAGCATCAAATTTTTTCAAATCATGTGTGTTTATCTAAGAACCTCTTCTTAAACCAGAATGAAATATCACGTGGATTTCCAAAGGGGGCAGGAAACCATTGACTCCTCCGAGCTCCAAATCAGAGCTCATGGCCCGAATAGAAAAAATTGTTCGCGAATAATCACCAAAATCCGACACACAAGCAACATGGGCCACGCAATAGGTACCTAGTAGCTACGCAAATTTAAAAAAAAAAATTTCAAATTTAAAAACGTTTGGAAATACGGGTGGTGGTACCTAACTACCTAGTTGGTTAATCTACTTCTTCGAATTTCTTATTCCAATGTCCTGAACTCAGTCATGCAACAAAATTAAGCTACTTAAGTAGTTCGAATAAGCATTCTCCGATCCAAAAAATAAAACCAATGAGATTGAAATTTCACCCGAAAAAATTTTAGGATTTCAGGGAAAACAAGATGTTTGTGAAGGTTTTAATTGAAATTTTCCGTAGATTTGTAAACATTACAGAAAAGTCCGTAGATTTCCACTCTTTTTCTGTTCATCCGTAGACACCTCGATAATTCCATAGAAATCGGAAAATCCCTAGATCTGGCAATCCTGGCTGATAGTAGGTGATAAACGGGTTTTGGCGGTCAATCCCTCGTAGATGATTGGTCCACAAATTACAGATGGCGCATCTGTCAGCTGTCACGTCACGGCTGATAACGGAGGTTACGTCCGGCCAGGTTATGGTAATGACGCAGAGTTGGCAAGGGTTTTTGCATTTTGCCTACCATCGTTCTATCGTATTTTATTACCGTTCAGCGTTTTTATTGCTGTGTCAATAATAAGTGTTATTCTCTAACTAATTCCAACTCGTGTTCAGTGCAGAGCGATCCGCCGCTTGGAAGGTAGCAATTTCCCCAGCAGACGTTTCGTTGAGCCTCTTTCGGTGGTCTGTAGTTTCTCACTCACTACTTATGGCATGTCGAATGTTACCGTTTTGCAATAACCCCCCTGTGAAATTGAGTTTCTGTAGCTACGCTCTCTCAGAATCATGAACATTCCTACCGCACAATAACCCATCCGTCCATGGAGGATTCTGAACGGTGGTGGACTGGGCAATCTTTATAATGAAATGGACTCCATAAATTTGCTTCCATTGTAGAAATTAAAATCAGATGCAGAGATCAATTAGTGATGTCTTCAGCCCAATACATGCTCCTGGTGAGTAGCCCTGATTTCATCAATATTATCTTGACTAACTTGGTAACAGATGGTAGGTACGAAACATAACTCTGCTATCTTGCCTCTCAATGATGAGGAATGGAGGTGGCATACGATTCGTACATTACACTACTAGATAGGTACTCAGCACCTTTTAAAATGTTTATTAGTGTGTAGACGTCGTGGTAACATTAATTTCATTGTGCAATTTTCCGCACCTTTTGAGGTTTCAGTGACTACGTAACAAATAAAAGCTTGTGCATTGTGCAATGCTCTGCTCGCTAGTTGCTAAACTCATATAATCACCTATTAAGCCTACCTTCTTAACTTCTAAACGTATAGTTAGGTACTTTTTGGAAGTACTAGGTTGAAAGTATAGTAGTGAATTGGAACTACTGCTCTACCATAGGTGGAATAATTTGTTTCCCTTATTAGCGAATTTTCGAAGAAAATTCAGCTATTGCAATTACTTCAAAATTTTTATAATGCAAAATTTTGGAAATTTTCTCCATGGAAATCCGTTTCCTGAAGTTTTACTTTAGTTTCCTATTTCATGTCGACGGCTAAGAACCAGCGTAGCAGGACTCAATATCCCTGCTTTTCAGGAGAGGAAAAAACCTTAGTTCGACTTTCTTCGACCTCGAAGTATTGGGTGGAAATATATTGTCCAGATTCAAACTAAACCTCCAAGAACAAAACCACGATAAATTTCATTAATTTCACGAATGAATTTCAAAAAAACAAAGGGCGACAACTTAAGGCCGGGTCACACAGAGGACGTGCTATCTCTCCAACGTTCCGTGACGTCACATTCACAGTTCCTTCACTCATCTCAAAATAAAATGGAAAAGAACCGAGGGACGTACTGCCTCAGCTCACGTTATTTTGTGATTTTGTACAACCCCTACGGCTGACGTCGCATTACTGAAAGTATTGCTTAACGCTGTGTGTGTGGCGGGGATGATGAAATGTATCATACAACCGTATCGCCATAACTCAGTTGTAAGTGGCTAGACATAACTCAGCGGCAAAGGCCTGGTCACACAGGACGCCTTATAACGCGACGTAAGGCGTCCCCTGTGTGACCAGGCCTTGACCACTGAGTCATGTCTAGCCACTTACAGCTGAGTTGTCTTGCTCAACTCACTTTTGTTCTGAGAGATAATGGCTCAAAATAACCAATATTGAAGTGGTAAGGCAAAAATAGTGTATCTCGTCGTTCTAACTGCTGCATGACATAACTCACATTTTGACCAAAATGAGTTATACTCGTAAATGTCTCTTTAATCGTAATTTCACGCCTGACCAAATGGTGAGGTCTGTTTCTCGATTCAACCAACAGAAAGCGCTACTACCGGCGGATTTGTTATCTTGACATGACTCCTGGGGGGGGGTTCCGTCACTTTGGAGCTATCGCAACTGTTGAAAACTACTGTTGGAAAGTCAAAATGGCAGAACGGCTTGTAACAAGAGACGTGAGAAATTATCGAGTTGGTACTCGATGTAATCGATTGGAAGCGATGTAGCTATTGTAAATGTCAAGGAGAAAGGAAGAAAACATGATGATTAACGGTTCAATTCACTAAAAATTACCACAACTTGATGTATCACGCTAATAACTCAATACAAACGCTAAAATGATCGCCAGTAAATGATAATAATCCAAGATTCAGTCACTTAACCTCATCTCGACAAATCTTCTCACCACCTTCCGAGGTGGTCCTCACAAGCTTAACATTGGACAGCATTTGTCGATGTTCCTTCCTTACAGAAAACCTCGCTTGCAAAACATGGCGGCGTTTATCACCAAGTTAAGAACTCAACTGTTGTTACCAACGCTTACAGAACACCCCCTCCCCACAGGGTAACGCGGCAGCATCACGTAACTGATTGTGTCCAATGGCGTTTCGCAGCACCGGTGATGGCCATTTGATTTGAAAATGATTAAAGTGTTGATAATGGAATATAATAGCCTATAAACTGAAAAACAGGATGATAATAACAAGGTTTTTTTAGTTTGAGAGTTGGTTTGATGAGAGTTTGAAGTTGTATCAAGTTGCCAGTTTTTGAAACTGTAGAGTTATGTCATGCTGCTTCGATGGTTTTCTGGTTCTTTATGGTAATCTGGCGTGTTTATCCTCTTTCTTTAGACCGTGGATTCATCGGAAGATGATTTAAATGTCGATTGAAACATGTTCACAACAGAACCTCCCCATAGCTATCCCTATTAGGGCCATCAGTACGTACATTGCCCTATACAACCCATATTACCTTCCTAACCATAGAATTTCAAAATACATTAGGCAGGTATCTACTCACATTAACTACCATTTACATAAACAGCCCTAAAACTGTTTTGGTTACCACTCCTATGTACCTTAAAACGTCGAAAAAACCAAGTCATTTCAGTAGAAGAAACTATCGTATGCACCTTCATTGTCGAACATAGGTACTTAAGTCTTAGTTACCATATTTCAGCGAATTTTTGAAGGAAATTTACCTAATTGCAATTGCTTCAAAATGTTATTAACGAAAAATTGCAAATAAAATTTCCATGGTTATCCGTTTCAGACCAGTCTTTAACGATTCCAGAACTTTTAACATTTTTTCATGATGTATATATCTGTATATTTTATGTGTCCCTCTGAACGATATAAATATGACCCTGGAATCCATCTAAAAAATCCAAAATTTTTTTTAAATGTCATTAATAACAATGAGTCCAACGATGAGTTCGTTGGCCTGAATTTTTGGAGTACTCCAATGGGTCAAATTTGGAAAAATATGTGTAGGTAAACAACGTGTTTTTCGCGGTTTTTGTGTGAAATTGCCATCTTGAACCTAGGAACACCCACCAGATCGGCTAAAATGATTCTTCGAAAATTCGCTCATTAGCTCATGGTTCAGGAATGGAACTTTTCAATACCAACCCACGTGAATAACTAAGTTTGTTCTCCTGATGCCATCTATCTATGGAATGTAACAGGATCGGTCCGATAGTCGCTGGAATTGACAATATTGATAGCACGAAATATTGGGAAAATTCCTAGATGTGGAAAGTTATGTAATTGATCAAAACCGTTTTAATATTGACAGAAGCTCTCCTAAAAGGCCCATTAGGGATCATCTGCAGTTTGTCAACTTATTTACTTAGATATTCGTTTCATATGTGTTGGTTATTGTTAATTAAAGTGATTATTTTATTGAAAGCGATTGATTTACTCAAACGTGCTCTACTTGTACCAAATCGGATTTCGTGAATAACTCATAAAAAACCTGACAGTAGGTATCTAAGTAGAGGTCTGTTCAATTAGCAGTGGTGTAGGTACCAGATAACTACCTAATATTTGAATATTTTACAAATTGTTGATAAGAGTGTGCGCAGAATAGTTCCCCCCTAATGAATGAATGATAGCATAGCTATAAAATAGAAGTTGGAAACTACAAGTTTACTCATTCGCTTTACATTCAGTTTACTCATTCACTCATAAAGTTCTTCGAGAGCCATCTAGAAACTTCTACTTGGAATTTCTAGTGGTGTATGTAAGTTCTCTTACCTCCCAAAAACACTTGAAAGTAATAATATTGAGTTCCCATTAATATGTGTGATGAACAAGGCATTTTGAAAAATCCATTGAAATTTGAAAGGACCCTGAATCAATATTCATCTCATCGTATCCATTAGAAGAGGATGAGGTAGGTAAGGGAAGTCAAGATGAGCAATAAGGAAAATTCGAGTTAAAATTATTATCTACATAATTTACCATTGAAAAAGAGATTACACGACACAACAAAATGTAATCTTCGGTTGAAAGTGTTTGTGCTTGCAAGGTTGAACCCTAACTTATAAAGTTCCATTCATGCAGTATGTCTAATTTTCAGAGTCCTTTCAACCGATTTGTATCGATTTTTAACTGAGGAAAGTTTTATATTTGGCGGGTTATTCTTATAGGACATTTGGCGCTGATTCCGATTATGCCGTTAATGTTCATATGTTTAAGATTGCAATTTTCACCAAAGAAAGCGTTTTTTAAAGCGATTTGAACCCTAGTTTTCATAATTTTAACTCTTAAGAGTACTCCTAAAATTCTGGTCAACGAATTCATCCTTTCTTTTGATAATTATCAACATTTTAATTCTTTTTAAATTTTTTTATCCACCCTACGTACAGAGTGATATATCCATTAATAGGATACATTTATTATGAAAAATGAAGACCTGGGGGGGGGGGAGTTTAGTCCAAGAAGCACCACCTTGCAATTCCTGTGGTTCACATGGTGAGCTAGTTCCCTGAAAACAGCATAGAAGGTTTTTCTAGTTTTCTCATTACCTATCGTTTTTCTTTGTTGGCACCTGTCGAGTTTTCACCTTTTTGTATCTTTAAATACCTGAGATGGAAAGAAGCAATGCGAGTAACAGCGCAGAGAGTGATTTGGGAGTGGATTCAACTCCAAAAAAAGAACCTTACTGCTACTATGCCGGTAAAGGTACTCGGAATGAAAAAGGAAAATCCATCCTTGATTTTTCAAAAAACTACATTCTCTAGCCACTCACGAATGGCCACTACATTCTCTAGCCACTCATGGAAAATCTATTTCCATGAACGAGAAAACTATTAAGAAAGCAAAACTATTGCTCCTTTACAGCCAAAAACTCTATAACAGGAAAGTGCCCAAAGCTGCTAAATTCCACCTCAGCCAATATCTGGGGAAAGGCAAATCCAGAAAATTCTAGGAAGAATTGATTGGATCGGAAAATGTAGAAGCAAATCCCGAAATTAAGAACAATCCGTCCGACATCAATAATTGAACAGCAATTATTAATCATACTGGTGGAGAACTCACTTGGTTTTGAAATTGAAATTGGTTTTTTTAACACAATTCCTCAAACATCCAAATTACTTTAACACTTTTTTGGGGATTTTCACATTCATATTACAGTATTTTCCGACTTATTAAACCTTGACATTCGTTTTTCTCAAAATGGGATTCGATGGACTAAAGTCGTCGTCGTCCCCCCCCCCCCCCCCCCCCCCCCCCCCCCCCCCGGGTCTTCAAATGTTAAAAATTCAGGAATCATTTTGGAGTGGTCTGAAACGGATTTCCATGGAGAAAATTTACATTCCATAAATTGTAGGAATTACCTTCATTTCCTTCGGAAATATGATAAATGACCAGGGTTCTTAGAAATAGTTGCTTTTGAGGTCATGAGTTAGTCTTTTTTTTTATATACAGCTAAAATATTTAAGGGTAAAAAGTTTGAATGAGGAACAGAGATGAAATTCCTAAAGGCCAAATATCTGCACTCGTAACACAAAGAACGATCAAGGACCTTGTTTATCAAACATTCAGGTCACCTAATTTTTGTACACAAAAGTTTTGTATTACATTTATTTCGATAGCAGATTCTTGAACGCCTACTTTGCTTGTTAACAGACCTCAAATCAGCCTCATTCAGGCTCAAAACTGCCTTATCATCAGTTCTTTTTGGATTTACATTTGTATAGCGGAAGCATTGTGATTCCTCACTCATTCTTGATGATACAGCATGAGAGTAGGTATCTGAAGATATAATTTGAAGATCAAACGACAAAAAAAAAGGAAATTCAACCGCTTTTGTTGTAATTTTAGAAAATCTTGGCCCTTAAAATTAAAATTCGATCCCTGAATGTGACCTGAATAGTTTCCGATGTTAGCGAATTTTCGAATAAAATGAACTTATTGCAATGGCTTCAAAATTTAAATAGTGAAAATTTTTGAAAATTGCCTTCATTGAAATCCGTTTCAGACCGTCATACTATGTAAATATATCGTCATTCCAGACGATATCAGACCTGAAATCTACCTATTAAATCCAAACAAATTTCAAAATGTCAATATAAGCAGAAGGATGAGTTCGTTGGCATTTTTGGAATACTCCATGTAGTCAAATTTTGAAAATCAAGGTTCAAAAAATGTGTTTTCTGAGGTTTTTGGTATAAATGACCATTTTATACGTAGAAACATGTGTTATATTCGGGATCAGCGTAAAATTACCTATAAAGAATCACGCACAAAATCGGTCAAAACGATTCATTGAAAATTCGCTCATCAACTCATGCTGCATGAATGGAACTTTTAGGAATCGAATGAGGCCACACGGAGTAGGTCCTTTTAAACCCAGTCTCTCACTTTCTTCTGCCAGTTGAACTTAATAGTAGAAAACACGATTGTGAATCCAAAATCGATTTTGACTGTACAGGGACCACTCTACCACACAAAACTGAAGGTGTCTGAAAAATTGGGCTCCTTTATCAGCTGATTCGAAAATTGTTTTTAAAAAAGTTCCATACATGTATGAGTTAATGAGCAAAGTTTCGAAGAATCATTTTAGCCGATTTGGTGGGTGATTCTTTAGACAATTTTGCGCTGATTCCGAATAGACTATGTATTATATTCCTATGTTTCAGATGGTAATTTACACTAAAAACCTCAAAATAGACGTTCTTTACCCATATTTTTCAAAATTTTACCCCTTGGAGTACTCCAAAAGTTCTGGCCAACGAACTCTTCATTTGTTTTGTTACGTATTATTGACTTTTTGGAATTTTTTTGGATTTTTTAGAGATTCCAGGGTCATATCATATCGTTTGGAGTGACACATAATATAGATAAATACGAGTATATATAGATATATGAATATGTATATGCATATACAAATGAAAAAAGTGTACATTTCAGCAATCGTTTTAGAATGGTCTGAAAATTCTTCGAAAATTCGCTAATAATAATAGACATTTCGTTATGTGGAAAACCCCAGAATCTTCAGTAATAACGACGGAAACCGATTGGCCCGTGGGGAGGATTAATAATTGTAAATCCAGGTCCTCATATATTACTAGCAGTTTGTTAGACAAAGGCGAACGGGGTTATCGATAAACCGGGTAGAATTAAGAGGATTCAACGGTGGTTACACCACCACGCCCGTTATGTGACTCATCTCCGAGGTAAGAGTAGTAGTAGGTACATTCTAAGACATGAATAGCTCTCTGACGCTCACTTGAACTGTCTTGGCTTATCTACTACATGCGATCTCGGTAGAAATAGGCACTTCCGTATAACCCAAAGTAAATCATCATATCAAAGAAATTTGTCCAAAGAAAATCCCAAAGAGTCATGGAAATTTATTTTGAGAATTTTCTGAAAGAAAGAGAATACACCATAGGGGAGTGGGGGGTAAAAGTCCGCACTTTTCGGTTTTCGCGATTTCTACAAAAACGAGTTGGAGATGTCCGGTTTTTTGCTTTTGTGTCTGATAGATTAGGATGTTGAGCACATCCCCTGTGAATTTCGTTCATTTTTGATCAAAATTAAGGGAGCTACAGCGATTTTAGCAGAAGCTCTACGTGCGGACTCTTGCCCCATGCGGACTTTTGCCCCCCACTCCCCTACTAAGATGTATTACGGGCGTATTCGTGTATTTAAGTATACTGGATATCACAATTTTAGGTGCCCGCTCGTGTTTCCTAATTATTGCAATGGCTTCAAAATTTAAATAATGAAATATTTAAAATTGCCTTCATGTAAATCCGTTTTAGACCATTCTAAAACGATTCCTGAAATTTATATTTTTCATATGTACTTCATATGTACTTAGACACGCTCAAGATCTTAGTGCAAATTATCACCACTAGGTCTTTCTCCCCGCCAATACGGCGCTGTCCTTCAACGAGTTTTTCTCCATGATCCGCCATTTTTTCATGAAAGCGGGACCTGCCATTCCCGAGTCATCTAAATCCTAAAACTTGAAGGCTACCTTCCTATAATATATTCAGTGGTAGGTATATATTTATACTAAGTAAGAACTGATAAGTGTGCTTGTAACAAAAATGGATATGAAAATAATATCGCAGTGACGGTGGAAATACATCAATAGCATGGAACATGCTTAAGCCTTAGCCTTGAGCCAACTGCCATAACTACTATTTCCTGCCCGCCTTTTTACATTGATTGGAACTCCCCTGTCCTTGTTTCATGATTAATACCTTTTGCATGAAGTTTCGACAAATTCATCCTAATAAAATAGGTTCTTGGAATGTAGTTTTACCTGCTGATACGGTAATTTTCAAAGTGTACCTACATGTCTCGAGACCTCTCAGAATGAAACTCAAACCCTAACCTTTTCAACCACAAAAATTTGCTATTCTACGTTCGATTGCACCAATGGCGTATTTCGAACCATTTTAAAATCCACCAGGAAGATATAATAAGTGAAAAGTGGTAGGAACGCCGAGCTAAAATGAGGTTGAATAGACAGTACAGCCTAAAATATAAAATTTTGGTCCCCATAAGGCTAGTGCAGACCTCTCTTCTTATTATTGTACGTTCGTGGGAACGATCGCAGAGGTATTCTTTCTCTTATCAGCCGTAGGTTCGTTTGGATTCTCAGCTTCTCAGACCTGATTGAGGATATCCTTATAATTACGAGGGACTGGAGGAGTATCTTTAGGTGGTTTTATCGTCGACGATTATTGTTGATACGGGTGGAATCGGACGCTGGTGCTGGTAGGGAACAAAGGGGAGGGGAGGGGCTCTAAATGAGATAGTTTTTCTCTTCAGACAGTCGTCGCTTTGTTCACAGATGGCCTCTGTCACTTCCACAGATCGTGTTTGCACAGTTTTGTTTATCAAGTAACGTTTTCTCTCAAAATTATTCTTCCTTGTTAGTTGAAAAACTTTGCACTTGTCCGTTACATACAAATTTCTAACATTAATTTGAGTAAAATACTCCTTCAAGTACTTCACAGTTGGTAAGTTTTTGGTCAAACCTACAATTTACTCAGGATTGCTCGGCTGTCAAATACAGGTGGCCCCTTACTTAACAGTTTTACTTTGATGTCTCTTACGAAATTTTACGCCGATAACGAATTTACACCATATTTATAGGTCCGAGAATTAATAGGACTTGACCCCCCCCCCCCCCCCCCCCAAATGTATGTTTTTGACGTTTAAAATTAATATTATTAAAATTTAGTAATTTTACTACCCATCATTTCCAAAGGTGAAGGAAATCTACATAATATGCTCAAGGTACCAGTTAATGGTCAATTATTATGGTATCTGAACTAGAAAGACAAAACCCAGAAATAGTGTGGAATCGAGAAAATAATGCCCTTTCTTATTTTTGTGGGACGTTTGAAAATCGGGATTTCCAAAAAAATAAGGTGAAATTAAGAGAGACAATCTGGTATGACGTAGTATGGTAAATGCTGGGTCATTGGCTGAGACCTGTTGACTCGTATTAGGGTTAGCTAAGCCTAGCCAGCGGCTCCCATCCAATCACATTATTTACAGCTTCGTCATCTCCCGGTTTTTCAAAATCGTCATCTTTAGAATTCTATACTGTCCAAAAAGCATCTTTTCCCTGTACTTGTTGATAACGTGTAGGGGAAGATAATTCAGTATTAACTTAGTGGCTATTTGTGGCCTTTTCATCTTCAATCTGTATTGAAATTACAGTTTTGAATAAAACGGACAAACGCCATCCTATGATTTTTTTTGACGTTGTGAAATAATGGATGGGTAGTGGAATTAATAAATTCACTAGGTAATTAATAAATTCACACCTTGAGAGCTGCGGTTGGTCTCATTCGTCTCAGAATTTGATTTCCTGCAATATTTCGAGGTATGGTTTTAGGTGTTTATATAACGCAAATTGAAGAATAGGTTTTCTCCTTTTAAAAAAACCTGTTTTTGAAGGGTATTCGACATCAGCGTAACATTTCTATATAAAACCTCAAAGTAAGTCCATCATATGTTGGTGGTATACCTACTACAAGCTTTTGGGGTCATGAGCTCTGTGTTCCAACAATCGTGATGAGTGAACCTTAGGGCTGCTTTCGCAATCTCCACATTTCTGTAAGAGACTTAGTGAGAGCTTAGAAACTCGTGCATGCGCTTAGAAAATTTCCCGTATCTGCAGGTAAAACTGCATTCTGCGTTACCTTCTGAGTTGTTTTTGTTTAGTTAACCCCAGTTAAAATCCGTTTCTTGCTTTCTTCACCGTTCCCCAGAATGGAATATTTTTTTAAAATAAGTAATTTATTGTTATAAGGAAGAGTTGGGGTTTTGGAATCTTCAAGCGGCCTTCCCTTTTATTGGAACACAGAGCTCTTGATCCCAAAACCTTCTAGGTTTGCTCGCACAGACAGTCCAGAACCATTCTATCCAGGCCACGCCCCTTTTAGCATGTTTGCACAGTGTCAGAACTCACTTCCAGGATTGAAGCTGGGCTGTTCAGACCGAGTCCGGGACCGGTCGGGACTAGTTCTACCAGTTCTGGGTTTTTTCTAGAACTTCTGGTTCGGTTCAATTCGCGCATGCACACTCGATGTTCTTCCATGGACAAACCTATCTCTCTTCCCCCCCCCCTCCCTCTACCAAATCACTCCCTTTCTCCACCCCACCCTCCGCCCAGTCACTCCCTCCTACCCTCTCTAAGGATCTGGAGCATGTTTGGACAGACACAAGGTTTGTTCGCACAGACAGTCCAGAACCATTATATCCAGGCCACGCCCCTTTTAGCGTGCTTGCACAGCGTCAGAACTGATCCGGGATTGAAGCTGGGCTGTTTGGACAGACAGTGTGGGACCATTGGGGACTAGTTCTACCAGTTCTGGATTTTTCCTAGGACTGTTGGGGCAGAGTTCAATTCGCGCATGCCCACTCAATGTTCTTTCATTGACGAACCTCCCTCCACACTCCACCAAATCGCTCCTTTTCTCCACCCCCACCCTCTGCCAAATCACTTCCTCCCCCCTCCCTAATGCATCTGGAGCGTGTGTAGACAGACACAATTCTGGATTAGTTCTGGGTTATCTGTGCAAACAAACCTACAATTCTGGATTAGTTCTGGAATCCCATCCCTTTTCAGAACGCAGTTCCGTCCGGGACTGGTTCTGGACTGTCTGTGCAAACAAACCTTGTGGGAACGCATTTTTCCTTTTTCAAGCATTCGCGAGCTCCTCTAGGGCTCCTTCAATAGGTTGTAGGAACACACCTAGTGAATCTCAGTGCTACAAAATTGAATTATGGTAATTTTCCATTAGTGCGTAAAATTCCAAAATTAGATATTTTTATAGTTTTGACTGTGTCGGAAAAGGTAGGTAGGTAGTATAATGTCTCATGCTATTTTCATTGTATTATGATGACGTTAAGTAGTTTACCTTTTATGTAATCTGGTGGAATTTTCGTCTCTTCTTTCTGTGGCCCCTGGCATCCGGTCGGGCCTTCTTCCTTCTCGATAGTGTTCATGATGACGTAGCAATCCTCTCGCTATCACCTCGACACCTGACCTTTGCTATCTCTTCTTGATGAGCAAAGATTTCACAATCGCTAATAGTGCCGTTGCATTTGCCTTCCCGAAACGCTTTTCTTGAGAATTTCCTGTGAAGATTATTGCGTTGACAACAATTTTTCTCAAACTAACGTGATTGTTTTTCTACCGGTAACAACAACTTAAGTACTCGTATCTTTACCTACCTCTCCAAGGTACCCATACAATTCTCTCCGGATACATTAAATTAACTGTTTACCAGATTTGTTTCGTTACATCTGGAAAACAGGCAGACCTGACTGATGTGTATTTTCCTTAGTGATATTATTGAGAAGATTGGTGAAAGGTTGGTAGTATTTGTATGACATTTGAGAGGTCTTTGGAAATGTTTCTAATTTCATTTGCACTGCCACTAAAGCTTTATTAATGCGAACTAAATCACATAATCACATGCGATGAAGTTGTGGAAACTTATTTCGTAAAAAATAACCGGAGTCAATGAAAACGTCGTCTATTTCCATGAAAATAATGAGTTAGGTAGGTACCAAGTTGAATAAATTTCGGCGGTTAGGTCAGTGACATGTAACATCAGTAACAATCATGCATAGGTAATCACACCGTCACATAATCAGTAGGTAGGGAACAAACAATAACGAGGAGATGGTCTTCTTATTCGGAGTTTTTGTTTGTCACCTTCGAAATCAATTTAACTTGACCCCTCTTCATTTTCGTGGAAATGGACAACCTTTTTATTGACTTCGGTTTCTTTTTATTACCTTTCTAATACTGTAAGTTCAAATGTCCATGATGGATTTGGTCGATGGTCCCAAGCATATCTAATACCAGTCAATAATCAAGTTAAGTCTATGTAATCCATGGATTGTCCATATCTGACCTGATATTTCTGTAATGTTGATTTTATATTCTAATCGAGGAGGTTTCATATGGGGGGCGGTTGGTGGCATTCTACCCCATTTTGGGTCTAGTTTCACCCAATTTTTTTTTTCGCTTCCGTCCTGAATCACCCTGTATATATTTGTCAGTAATGTAATTTTCCATGTTATTCGTAGCCTATGATGGATTACCCAGATGGAGAAAACGGGACAAAACCAAATGGGCGGCAGGCAACGGAAAGGACGAGCTTGTCCAATACAGTCGGTGATGACAACGTCCCTAAAGTTATCATTCCTGACATCGACGAAGTGAGCAGCATTATTATTTTATTTTTTTACCATAGTTTCCTCCTTTTACGAGATCACTGCAACAACAACTTTATTGTGTACTTTTGCTTCTTGACTGCCCAAGGTGGGAAGAAAAGCCTTATGTTCGTGTCAGATATTTAAAAAAAAAACACTCCTCCAAAATCGAAATTCCCACTCGCATTTTCTATTTCATAGCTTTTTGAACACTTTTGGTTCCTGTTCCGTTTATGGCCCAGAACAGACTTGGATCGGAATTTCGTTTTGACCACAGAATCGACGGTTCCTCATGATTTTAATCGCCGTCTGTTCTTAAATTACGTTGATGACATTTTTATTCTTGCAATTTCATCACATAACTGGGTTTTCTATGATCTATAATGTACTTTTTTTTCAATTTCGTTTTCTATTCACTTACCTACGCCTCCTTATATTTTTTAGGTATGTCTTAAATTTTATCTTCCACATTCCATTTACATTCGTTTTTGGTTGACTTATGTTTCCTGAACTCTTACAATAATTTTTATGAGATATTTTTGTTCCGATGAAAACCTGTTTTTTTATTGCATCCTATTGTAATATTTCATTCTCGGATATCATTTGTGACTAATAAATCGTAAATGCACTGAAGCTTGTTGACATTACCTTTACCTGTTCTAAATTTACCTTGACAATGTCTCATCACCTCACAATATTGACTCACCTTGTAGAATTTCAGAGCTTTTTACCTGTTCTTATACTCCTTTTCTATACTCCTATAGGAAATGGCTAAACATTATGTGTTTTCGTTAGTTTACGTTGCCAAGACAATTCGATTGGAGGTGGATGTTGGGCAAACGGTATAATTCAAATACTTCGGGTTTCCTTTTGTTTTTGAGGCTCTAACCACTCCATTTCCCATGTTCAACCATACCGTTGGAATGAAGATTGTGTTCTGTTTGATACCGTTTGGTCTATTGCGTTCAAGAGACGGTGGTTCCAACGGTATGTTTGAACATGGGAATGGAGTGGTTAGAGCCTCGTTAACAACGGGATTCAGTTTCAGATTTCATAAATGTGTATTTAAACTTCAAGTTTATTACATTGGGTGAAGAATCGTAGCTGGCACAAAATTAAATTGGATTGTGTACGACAAAAAACAAAAGTACTTGAAAAATGTCGTTTGCCCAACACTGAGTAAGCTCGGTCTCCGATCTGACTGTTCTAAACACAATAGAACGTTTTATTATGGTACCATTTTACGTTGTTTGCCCTACAACGGTTGCGTTCTTCCATACAGTCTGTTAAGTCACTGTACTTTTGTGTAAAAAAAGTCTGCCAAGTTGGTAGGGCAGTAGAGCTTCCTTACTTTAGTGTTATGGACGTATAGAATCAGCTGGTGAATATTTTACTGAATTTTGTATTCTGTATGATGAAGAACAAACTCATTCTTGAAAGTTCTTACTTAGGTACCGTAGGAAAGTGCGGTTGGTGTTAAAATTTCCAGGATATAATCTACTTCCATTTAACAATATATAGCATTTTCCGATCAAATGAAACCTCTTTCTGATCGAATGAAACTTCTTACCAATCAAATGAAACCTCTTCCCAATCAAATGAAACATCTTTCCCATCAAATGAAACTCATCCGGTGGAAAATGCATTTTCCAAGATTAAAGCAGTTGCTATATAAAGCAGCAAGCTATATAATAGGCTTGCTGGGAACTAATGTTTTTCATAAGACATCGAAGAAAATGTTCGCAGTGTTTATGCAATCACGAATACTGATAGCACCAATTATGTAATAAATATGATTATGAAACTGCCTGCAGCCGCTGAAGGGCAGCCTCTTCATTGGAAGACTCTCAACTAGAAGTGTTAATTTTATTACTCCAATGTTTATTTTTTTCTACTATGCGTTATGAAAGACAATGCGTTTCAATTTTTCGTTTACCTACTTCTTTCCCCACTTGTTACGCACATATTTATAATCGTCAAGAACCAAATATATAATAAAATGGCAATACAAATATTCAAATAAAATTAAAGAGGTTTCATTTGATTGGAAAGAGGCTTCATTTGGTCAGAAAGAGGTTTCATTTGATTGGTAAGAGGT
>JAEMON010000002.1:1097175-1107820 GCA_030264115.1 Lygus lineolaris | reverse complement strand
TTTAAAGTTAAAACGACTAAAAAAGTTAAAAGTTAGTGGACGATTCCATCAATGCGCTAGGGTTGTCGTTTGTGCTGTGGCTGCCATGACTTTTCTCCTTTTCTTACTGCGCGTGTTCGGAAGCGTCTTGGTTTCTTGCTGTGGGAAACAGTGAATTTATATCTAATTGTCTGGCCAGGTCATTCGATAAAAATTATCTCGGGACCCTCAATAAAGGGGTATTTGGACGAAGGCGAGTCATCGCTGATGAAAGCCAGGAAACTCTCTGGAAGGTGAAGTTTTCCAAAGTCCTCGATTTTCCCGGAGTTTTTCTGTCCTTGATTTCTCCGAAGTTTTCTTCCTTGACTTTTTCCAAACGTTTTCCTTCCTCTTCTATTTCCCTGATGATTCCCTGGGGTTCACGATGTTTGTAGGTTTGTGGAGCGGGATCCAGGTGGTTTCACTTCTCCAAGCTGACGATGAATGTTGTTGAGTAATGGGTCCTCGATCAAATAAGTAGATTGTGTTATCCGTTTTTTACTGGTTTATTATGGATAGGAAATTTCCACAAATTAAATCAAAAACTGGGGACCAAACTGTTCATGGTAACCATCTTGAATAGAATAGAAAAAAAAAATGTTTCCTCTGCTGTACAAGTTGTTGCCTGAAGGTTGTGACCAGAAACGTTGTATCTACTTAATAAAATGAACAGCAGTTTGAAGATTTTCCATTGGCCGAATCCTGACAACTCCAACATACAAGCTATACAGCCGACTATCTCTACCTTGTGTATATTATTGCTTGTTTCAACTGTGGTTGGCTATCGACAATGCAGTGGGAAATTCTTAGCTCAGCATGACCGAATATAAAAAATAATGTGTGCCTCTTTGTGTCGGGAATTTACTGAAGCTGTTATCCAACGATTCAGTTTGCTCAATGCTCCTCTGTTTATTATTCGCTCTTGTAGTTATCCAATCAATTTCCCCACGCGTGGTGTCACTGTGCGTGAATCCACTTCATTATTTATTAGGCACCTGTAGATACCTTCACGTCAGACTTATCACAGCGTTATTTTGATACTCGATGGTAATCCTCCTCTTTCAGTGGTGAACTGTGTCACGTGTCGATAATCTTAATTCCAATTTTCCTTATTCCCCTTCATGCCTTCTGTTTCCTACCTTAACCGCTTCTGATCTTTATCGTTCGATAAATTAAATGTTAACAATGAGGTCTCTCAGATTTCAATGTATTTTCCGACATGCCTTGTTCATTACACATTTTAATGGACACTCCATTATTTCATGTGTTTTTGATACGTGAGATAACTCACGTACACCCCTCAATTATTCCAAGTGGACGTTTTCGCAATACAACTTTTATTCATTAAATACAAAACCTTGTCATAATAAGTTCATTGCCAAATGTACCTTCACCAGTTCGGATGAGATATCGCTAAGGCCATTGAGACCTTTTGATGTTTTCTAAGTCATATTACGTTGATTTTAAATTAGATGGTCAGCAACATGGAAGTAATAGAGATCAGCGTGGAATGAGCTGTTTTAATGACAAGATTTGTAAGGGGTTAAATTTTGAAATTAAGGGCCCTATAACGTGTTTTTGAGGTTTTTGGTGTAAATTACCTTGTTGAACATTATTTTCGCGAATTAGTCGGCCGTTAAGATCTCTCTGCGGTGTGAAGTGATCTAACTCACTTCAAGGGATCTTTACAGAATGAATACTAGTCACTATGTTACAGCGGCCAGAAGGGGAAAGGGACAAAACTGAAGAGTGTTCCTTTTCCCCACCTCGCCCCATCCCAACTAATTTGAAGTGAGAACATCTTCAACATAGGAACATGGGATATTTATGTTATAGTTGGAATCAGCGCAAGATTTCCTATAAGAATAACCCACCAAATCGGCTAAAATGATTCTTCAAAAATTCGCTCATCAACTCATGCTGCATGACTGTTGATTTTTGATGTTTCTACCTATAGTTTCTGAAAAATATAAATAACGTTTTGTCGGGTGCTAACCGTATTTTGAGAAAACAACACACTTGCACTTAGAAAAATCAAATTACTTTATTAGGTATAGTTGTACAAAACGAAAATACGGAATTGGAAGAACTCGATATCGAAAAACACTAAATGCATACTGAATAGTTGAAGACGAATGAATACAAAAATGCAGAGAAAACAAGGAGGAGAAGAACATCTGAGTCACAACACGAGGACGCCTATTATTGGCGGAGCGTTGAAACAAAAGCTAATCAGTTGCCATGGGGTTGGGGTTGGAGGCGGCGCGTAGGTAAATCAATGGGAAGTAGGTAGTTGATGGTGAGCCGTGACACGTTTTTTGTACTAAAATGGTACTTAGCTCTCTTGTTTTGCAGTGGTACTGTTTTCAAAAAATAACTATCCTTTTGCCCCTCCCCTGTGGAAATGCTTGTCGCCTGCCCACCTGTGACCAACCCAAAGTTGCCACTGTAACCTGTAAGGAAGTGGTTGTTCATTCACCCAGACGCCATTCCCAATTCTTTTTGACTATCATATAGATTACTATTCATTGCTATTGCTTGGGTCGTATTGAATAGATTGTGCAGAGAAATGGGGCTTCCAAGCGATCGGGTGGGGAACTACGACTCCCTCCACAACAGGTGTGGGGAGGGAGACGGGAGCTTAAGTGCCCTCCCGCTCCGTGTGAAGACTCGGAGGGGCGCTTAAGCACCCCTCTGCACTGATGTGTTAAGAACGTATCATCCACGATAAATATGCTGTGTTAGCATTGTATTTGTGAGCCATTCTTTGGAATGCATTTTTCTGAGTTTGCCATTATTCTTCTGTCCCCAGCTGTTATGGATACTCATGTGGGCCACAGTCCTGGGCCTGGTGATGCAGAGGCTGTCAGCCCGCTTGTGCGTCGTGACAGGTCTCCACCTCGCAGAGATGTGTTATCGGCAGTACAAGACGCTACCTAGGATATTCGTCTGGCTCATGATGGAAGTCGCCATCATCGGCTCAGACATGCAGGAAGTTATCGGAACAGCGATAGCGATTTACCTCCTCTCGAACAAGGCGTATGTGGACTTGAATACTTATTGTGTGTGTCAATAAGTTCCTATTTATCGAGATTCGGGAGGGGGGGGCATCACTGCAAACAAAGCTATGAACGAGATTAGAGAAGTCCTTATTAGTTGATTAGTACATTTATTGGTACATTCAGCTTATCATCGTCTTCCAAATTCATTAACGAATTTCAAAGAAAATTATGCTATTGCAATGGCTTCAAAATTGTAGTGATGCCAATTTTTGAAAATTGTCTTAATGGAAATCCGTTTCAGACTATTCTAAAACGATTCCTGAAATTCAACACTCTTTCATATCTCTTCCAGCTCCATATCTGAGTGGGTAGGAATAATTTAGACATTATGTTTAAATATTCATATCGAATATTTAGATTATAAGAACGAATAGGTATTCACTCTGTAAAGATCCGTTGAAGTGAGTTAGATCAATTCACAACTAACACCTTATAAGGAATTATTTATTAAATTACGCGTAAAACAAAATCATAATTAGTGTGTGTTGAGGAAGTCAGGAAGCAGAAACCCCATATTTGCAAGTTACAAAACGGCCTCTCCTACTCCTACGACATTGAGATAAAATAACACTACAATTTTGAAGACTACGCTGTCTAGTATTTTTAGTAATGTTTGGGGCCTTAAAAAGCCGATTTAAAGTCTCCAGTAAGTTTTTCTTTGTCAAATCAAATTGTGAAAAATTAGAGTAATTGTGAAAGTGTGTTGACTGCACGCAGTTCTCGTTTTTACTAACAGTAACAGATGGTTAATTTGCCTCTTTTCTGTATTACTTTTCAGCGTTCCGCTTTGGGGAGGTGTCCTTCTCACTATCGCCGACACTTTCACATTCCTTTTACTAGACAAATATGGTCTTAGGAAACTCGAACTTTTGTTTGGAATTTTGATCTCCGTAATGGCTGTAACGTTCGGATATGAGGTAAGATACACTTTGAACTCAATTCTTTATGGTAGTGGGATTGTAATTCTCAAATCGACAATTTTTTCTAATTCCCTTTTGGGTTTATCAGTTTTTTGTAGTTAAACCGAGCGTCGTAGAAATCGGAAAGGGTATGCTCATTCCATGGTGTGAAAACTGCGACAAAGATATGCTGCTTCAAGCAATTGGCATAATCGGGGCAGTTATCATGCCTCATAACCTCTACCTCCATTCTGGACTTGTAAAGGTTAGTACTTGCATTTTCTGATTGCAGCATAATTACGTATAAAATGAGGTTGCTCGATTCCATACATTTATTATTGAAAATTATACCTAAACCAAAGTTAGATTCATTCTTGATTTGCTATTCACAAACTCCTCCAGCTTTTTACTTTGCTCAGCCAACCTGGAAGGTGCAAGGAAAGTCAATCAGCAGAAAACCCAATTTCTGAAACACCACGTTAGAATGGTCCGAATTGACATCCGATCAATTTTCTCCATGTTTGAAAAAGTGTATGTAAGTCCGTTTGTATGTATGTGTATGGCCAGGATTGCCGCCCCCATGCGAGAATGATAAAAAATTCCGATTTTGAGGATTGTTTCCTACATGTATGAGGATGATTAGGGGGATTGAAGCTTGTTTTTACTTGAAAGAAGAGTAAGTCCTGCGAACTTTATCAAAATCATTAGGGCAGTTTTTCAAGAAAAGCTAAAAGAGTGCTTTAAACGACGTTTTTCAGGTTCCTACGGGTGAGGAAAGTGGTGTGAAGCCTCGCATCAGTTGTTTTTTTCTCTCGTAATTTCGTCCGAGAGCAATTGTCCGTACTCTAGGTCGTTATAATTGAATTTCCGCTCCCTTCCTCTCCGTTTATCGAACAGTTTAACTTTAATTTCGTACCTTGAAAAATACAGACTAGATGGTATATCTGGGTAGGTATGGCATATATTTTCCAAATGTGAGGGGCCGGAGTGTCCGAGCTGGCTAGGGCGTGTGATCTTTACATCCCCATTGGGATGGAAGATCGCAAGGACCCTGGTTCACGTCCCGGACGGGCATCGATGCGATTCTTAAAAGGTTTGTATGTGCTAATCTGACCAGCTTTATCGCTCTTCACCTCTGATCTAATCACGTGAAGCCACGTGGGGACTGGAGTCCAAACAAAAATCTGAGTCTTAAATAAAATAAAAATAAATAATCCCCCAGGATATAATCAAGTAAAATCCAGCATAAAAATCGTTGGGGGATTCCAAATGTTCAACATTTGCGGAGTTTTGATACCTAGGTACCCAAAACCCTCCTGGTATCCTCCTCACCAGTTACCTAACCAGTAGTTTTTGTTTTCCAAAATAAAAGAAAACTTTAGGACGTTTGCAAATTTCTTCTTCCTTCGCCACAGGTCGCACCCACGCTGGATTTCGCCCAACGTTAATCATACTTTTTTGGAAAGCTCTCACTGAGATCTCTCAGTTAAAAGAATAAAATTGAATATCTGGAATCATTCATTGCTTTTTTCAAGAGAAAAGTTCTGATCTAAACACGCTTTTCTGCCCATTATTGAGTCATCTGGAGCCTTGTGAAACCAATGTCACGATATATTCACTTTTATAACTGCTTTGTCCTTGTTTCAGTCCAGAGATGTCGACAGGGCTAAGCGTCATAAAGTCAGTGAGGCAAATTATTATTTTTTCATCGAGTCTGCCGTCGCTCTGTTCGTTTCTTTCATCATTAATGTTTTCGTAGTTGCTGTGTTCGCTCATGGTCTCTACAACAAGACGTCAAATCAAGTGGTTGGTATTGTGCATAATAATTTTTTGTCGAGTGTTTATCCCATACGATTTTAAGCTCTTTTTTAAATTTGTTTCATGGGTAATTCTTGGTTTCAGAGAGAAGTGTGTATTGCAAACAACAACAGCCACTACGATATTTTTGTAAGTTCAACGTCATTCTCTAATCGTCTTAGCATTAGGTATTTCAAGTTTATTTATGGACCATCCAACCTTTTCCAATAATTTGGTTAGGAACTTTTAGCGAATTTTCGAAGAATATGAAGCTATTGCAATGGCTTTAAAATTTAAAAACCAAATACAAATTTTTGGAAATTTTCTGCATGGAAATCCGTTTCAGACCATTGTAAAACGATTCCTGAAATTTAACACTTTTTTTATATGTAGATATATATTTATTTATTTATATATGTGTCACTCCAGACGATATCGGACCGAGTAATCGAGATAAAATTCCAAAAAATTTTTAAAATGTCAATAATATAAAAAGAAAGGATTAGTTCGTTGGCCAGAATTTTTGGAGTACACCAAATTCAAAGGGGTCAAATTTTGACAATTTAGAGTCAAAAATCGCTTTAAAAAAACCTGTTTTTTAAAAAAGGTTTTTGGTGTGAATTGCCATCTTAAACATAGGAACATATGGTATATTCGGAATCAGCATGAAATTCCCTATAAGAATCACCCATCAAATCGGTTAAAATCGTTCTTCGAAAATTCGCTTATCAACAACTCATGTTGCATGTATGGGACTTTTTTTCAATTCTACTAGGCTTTATGGAGGGCGGGCCGAAATGTAGTCTTTCATCTTTTGGACCGCCATTCGAGTTATTCATGTTTCATGCAATTGACTCTTGTTTTAGAACAACACCGACCAATTGGTGTACAACGATGTTGACATCTATTCAAGCGGAGTGTTCCTTGGATGTCAGTTTGGTATTGCAGCCATGTACATCTGGGCGATAGGGATATTGGCTGCTGGGCAGAGCAGCACTATGACTGGGTGTTACGCTGGTCAATTTGCTATGGAAGTAAGTTTGCTTGTAGCTCTATTTATAAAAGATAGAAATATAATACTGTGAGTTGGGCATGTCATGTTTCCGACGAAGCCCTCAGGCTAGCGGGCTATAGGAAAGTTCTTGGCTTGCTTTGGGCTCAGCTCAGTCCATCAAATTCGCCAAGACAAAGATACGACTGATTTTTCTCCTTTACCCTCACTTGCACTCAATTTTCTATTTTCAATTACTCCTAGAGTCCTCCTATTCTGATCTTCTTTTGGAAAATGAGGAAAAATAATTTAAATAATGATAAAGATTGATAAGATTGCCCGATTGTGGTCGGTACATACCTAAACCTATATTTTCTGTATAAATTCCTGTACAAATTGCAAGCTAGAACCTGGGGGGGGGGGGGGGGGGGGGGGGGGGGGGCAGCCGTTTTCAGTCAACTGCTATAGGTATGTTGGCTGCCTGGGAGTCAACAAACACCGCTACTATTAGTTCATAATTCGATGGCAATCTTAATTGCCATAAGTTAAGATATTATAGTTCTTAATTCGCCATCATAACTCGTGCAATCCTTTCCACTACCGCTAATATTTGGAAGTATGAAGACCAGTGCCAGCATTTATATGAATCCACTCTGCTTGGACTTCATTAGCTACAACCTCCAGAGCCTTCAGTAGGACAAGAGTGGAGTCACTCCTTTCTGAACAGGTTGTGCCAGGCACAAGAATTTACGGGATCGAGGTGTCAAATCCCGGTGAGAGGCCATAGCTCACGCTGGGAAGTCTGTTCCTCCAATTGGCATTCCAAGAGTATCTGACTGGCTTTGGTGGCAAATGACGCTTGTAAAACCAATCACTGACTTGCTCGCTTACACTATGAATCTGGGTATCGCTTGACTCAATCGTAAACAGATATGCTCTGTGCATCTCCAGAGACTCAATGCCTGACTGTGAATCCATGGCCATGGTGTTGAATCTGGGACCAGTGACCACTCGGAGGTCTTTATTTTGGACGATATCAAGCTTCTTCGGTGTAGTGCTAGGTGCAGTAAATGCCAGCTCCGCCCCATATTCCATAGCAGGTCTGTATCACAATGCGTTGGTTTGGTCATGGCACCGATTGTAGAGCCTATGAAAATACATCTTTGGTATAGTTTCATACTGATTTTGGGAGGCATCTCTGACCAAGTATTAATCTAAAAGTATTTTTTGACGTTTGTTACTGATCAGCTGACCCCTATGTAAGTACGTAACTACATTTGCCCTAGGGGTTCCTCAACTTGACTTGGGTGCGATGGAAGAGAGTCCTCTTCACTCGAGTGGTGGCCATTGCTCCCACATTCTACCTCGCCTGGTTCAGCGAACTCAAGCAGCTGAGCGGCCTAAACGATCGTCTCAACGCCATCATGACGCTACAACTTCCATTCGCTACTCTTCCCGTCATAGCCTTCACTTCAAACCCCAGGATCATGGGAGAATTCTCCAATGGAATGTAAGTTCACCTCCTAGCTATAACGAGAAATATTTTAAAGGTGTATTTATCCACCGGTAATGGGGGATTCCCGTTGGTCGGATTTTTGCATTTTCGACTTCAAATTCGGATTCAGTACCCTTGAAAACCCCTCAGTTCTGATTTTCAGCTCAAAATGTTCATCAGGTTGGCTGTAAATGGGTGAGAAGATCATAAGTGACTTCATCTGTTCTGATGAGTGGAGGGTGCCCCTCAGGCGGGGCGGGGTGGGTGACGTCATCTGTATCTTTTTTATGGCACTCGTTTTCGCTCATTCCCAATCATTGGATACCCCGCATATAGCACCTTATTGGAAATCTCTCACTGAAATCTTTCAGTTTAACTCAACTTTTAGCATTGCTCTTAACAGTTTAGAATAGCCTGAATTGCCCATTCTTTATTACTTTCCTCAGCTCACCTGAAAGGTGAAAGGAAAGTATTGCGTTCAGCAGAAAACCCTATTTCTGAAATACCACCTCAAAATGGTCCTAATCGACATCTGATCAATATTCTCTACGTTTTAGGAAAGTGTATGTATGTCCATATGTACGTATGTCGTTAGAGCAGTTTGCTAGAAAAGCTAAACAAATATGCTAGAAACGACGATTTTCAGGTTTCTATGGGTGAGGAAGGTAGTGTGAAGCCTGGCACCAGATGTTTTTTTAAGCAAGATGTGGAAGAGATGCCCTAGCAGCCCCAAAGCTAGGTTCTCACGAACGCCCAAAAACGTGCAAAGGGCGTACAACGTAAAGACCATACAGGTTTGCGTCAAAATGCATCAAACTGTCCACATGAACAACTATGTTTACGGACGTCAAGTGTGTATTGAAATGAAATCGAACCTGTCGAGATTATAGCTGTTGGGAGCCGGAGACAATAATCGTGTTGAAGATTCACGATATCACTTATCAGGATAAATAATCACTGCCTCAGACAGTGCAGAACATGCAGATCCACAAAGCGCAAACAACACGTATGAATCCAAATCCCAAAAACCCAAAATTAAAAACCTGCCTGCTTAGCTTTCCAATGACAGTTGAAAACAGGAACCTAGAAGAAACTACCAATTACTATTTTATTTGTTTCTATTTTGCTAATGAATTCATCCTTCTCCTGTGATTTTAGTGGTAATAAAGTAGTGTCCTCGCTCCTGACGGTGGTGGTGATTGGTATCAACGTGACGATGGTGGTGACGCAGTTAACAGTGGGCAACTGGTGGGAGGTGGTGCTCCTCATCATCTACTTCGGCATCTACATCGCAGTCTGCATTTACCTCATCATCCACACAGCCTGCAGCATGAGCAAACCAGATGGCTTCCTCAACAGCTTAGAGGTAGGTAGTTGTCCTTATATTACTTTCTGCTTGAATATTTGAACTTATAGCTCCTAAGGAATGGGTAATTCAATTCAATGGGCTTTTTGAGTGACGTTTTTCCCCTTTGAAAGTTGATCTGAAAAGTAACGAAAATGAAGTCATACTGCCCATAACTACATACTACTGGTCATAATGACCTCAGTAATTGTAGGGAATTTTCTGAATTGAAACTATTCCCGCCTTATTCTATTACCACTTCACATTTGTGACGTCACCTAAATTCCTTTTCTGATCAATACGATGCAGGGGTGAAAACTGGGCTGAATTCTCTGTGGCCATGGATGTTATATCGACAGTAAAAGTGTAAGACCTCGTAAGTCCGATTTTGGCGATTTTCTAATTTTCAGTGGAATAGGTAGTTTTTTAGGATTTGATCTTTTAGACAAAGCTGTTTTTCCCACATTTGTCCCATCTCTTCTCTGTGGCCGTGTGTAGAAACTTATAAGTGGAAACCTGCCAGGGGTTTAGCAAGACCTTGTAAGTAGGGATGGGCTAAACTGTTATTTTTTAATAACAGCTTACCCTGTTACTGTTATTTTTTAATAATAGGTTCCAATTACAGGTTACCAGATGACAGCCTGGGGGGGACAAAAATCGATGAAACTATAACATTATTGCGTTATGTATGAGAAGGTTTTTTCGTCTCCTGTGAAATTTGAAGTTTTGAACTTAACGAGGTCTTAAACTTTTACTGTCGATGTGTGCTAAATCCAGGTTGTGCAACGATAGTATCCATGCCTTACCCAAACGTTGGATATCTCCCTTGTGGTTGGTGACGTCATCTATGTTCCTTTTCAGTTTCCTCAACTTACCGCCTCTTTTTCAAACTTCTCGGATTTTCATCTTACAATTAGTTTTCTCATTTCCAGATCGTCGTATTACTTATTCCCTCCTCACATTCTAAATAACAAGACACAGGCAACCAAAGTTTTATCTTCAGACTCATGCAAACGCCCCATTATTAAGGCTAATGTG
>JAEMON010000002.1:1081938-1094607 GCA_030264115.1 Lygus lineolaris | reverse complement strand
CAGGGCTCAACAATAGCCCGTTTCAGTTCGTGTTAAAGTCACGTTAATCATCATTGGAGTGACGCTAATGTATGGCTGCTGGTATTTCCCGGGGCCTGTCACCTTCCTAACGTCGCCCACTGAATGTGCAACTTTGCTGTCACCCGTTTCCACAAAGCCACGGTGCCTGGCACTATAGTATCCATGAGGACGACTCAACGGCACCTGTTAGTTACTCTCTAAAACTCTATTGTAGGATGGGATTCCTATATTGTAGATTGGTATTGGCAGAAAAACACAAACCTAAACCTGCATTTCTTCCGGATCTTGTGTGTACACAATGCGTGTAGATACATAATAATATTGGAACATGTTTCTAATTTTCGAATAACATTTTTTAAATTGATTGGTACAGATTTGTGTGTTATTAATCTCGTAGCTCCTTCTCAAACTGTTCTATTACCGGTCAATGATGGGAAAACGTTTGGTTTCGCATGCTGACAAAACAAGAAGCCATTTTCTTGTAGGCCTCAAAACATGCCGGCTCAAGCGTTTGCCCTTGGGAGGAAGTGTGTGCTACATCGTAAATGTGACACTTGCCTAAGGTGGGTCCACCCTATGCCGATTGGCTCTCTTTTAACTGGACCGTCATCTGCTGGATTGACATCTGCATGTCGATCGTCCAGTGGACAGTCCAGGACTGTCAATTGGCATTGTGTGGACGCACCTTTATGCTGGGCTATCAATATGGAACACTTACGAGTCCTCGAGATTCGTAAATGAGGTGTCATGACAAAAAATCAATTATGTTGGTTCTCAAGGCTACCACTAAACCTGTGCCGGCATGTTTGTGCCTGTGATTCTCCGTACTCCAATCGAACGGAGGTTACAAATCACCTTACCTCTCCCCACTTTTGGACTTTAATATTGTATTTCAAATTATTTCTAGGAGTGACTCGACCATATCGAACAGTTATGGTTCCCATCATTGATCATTTCTCTTTCTGTGCTTCTCCAACCTTTTCTCTTATGCAATTTCAAGCGATGGCGAGGATTAAGTACACGGTCCGCCGCACCACATTGTGTTAACAAGGTAAAGGTCTTCCTGGTGCTAATGAAATGACCCTCAACGCAGAAAATGTGTGAAGCTGAACGGTTGTGTCATAATTTCTATAAATTCTAGCTATTCTTTGCCATAACGATCTCACGTTGCTCCGATTTGTAGAGATTAACAGGTACCTACCTGATAGTTCAAGTACAGAGTGTGATCAATCCTTGAGGATTTCAGACTGGCTATGTCTACCGCAGATGACTCTGAATGCTCGCATCTTCTATGAAAGAAAGAAAATGCATCACGATCTCTATTTCTCCCCAATCTCTATTTCACAAAATGTTTTAAATTTGATAGATATCGAGATAGACAAGACACCAAAGTACCAAGACCACCAAGTACCTTGTTAAACGTAACTTCAAATCTTCTTTCAAAACAAAAAGATTCGTGGTTTCTTCCACTCTGTTATCCACTGTGTATGTACTTAGTTAAAGCTTCGTTCCCACGCAAAATACTCCCCATGTTGCATAATCTGCTGCTCCGCACTTTTTGCTGTTTTAGCGAATTTTCGAAGAAAATGAAGCTATTGCAAAGGCTTCAAAATGTTTGTAATGCAAATTTTTGACAATTTTCTTCATGGAAATCCGTTTCAGAACATTCTAAAACGATTCCTGAAATATGTGTCATTCCAGACGATAACTGCCCGAGGGATCGAGATAAAAATTCCAAAAAAATGTAAAATGTCAATAATATCAAAAGAAAGCATGAGTTCGTTGGCCAGAATTTTCGGAGTACTCCAAGGGGTCAAATTTTGCAAATTTAGAGTCAAAAATCGCTATAACAAAAACGTGTTTTTTGGAGTGAATTACCATTCTAAACATAGGAACTTATGGTATGTTCGGAATCAGCGTGAAATTTCCTGTAAGAATCACCCACCGAATCGGGTAATATTATTTTTTGAAAATTCGCTCATGACTCATGCTGCATGAATGGAACTTTTACTAAAGGATTGATGTTGATAGTAATAGATATTTGGGTTATATATTGATTAAATTAAATTTAAAGTAGTTAATCCCCGATTAGTACTTATCTTCGTCCTCTGATAACGAATTCTCTCACACTTTTACTAGGTATGAACGATGGTTTCGACACCCTCATAGGTACTTCAAACCTTTTTTTATTGCATACACAGTATATTGTGAGTATGCCAACAAACCTACTGCTAAGCTCTTAATATATTATCTCAGTATAATGAAGTTATGACATAATCGTTCAAGCTTCTCACTTTCTGCTGTCCTTGAACCTATCCTGAACCTCGATTACCCTTTCCTTACAACATATGTCAGGTTACTTTCTCAGTTATTCTTCATTTCTGTTGCACTCTCTGCCAGTTATTTGATTGGCATGGATGGAGGTACCCTTCAAGTACAGATAGATGAAGGCCTATTGCCGATCTTCTCAATGGACCCCGCCATTGTTGCGTTTGGTTCCGAATGAGGTCCCGTTTACAGTGTGGACGCAGCTTAATGCCGCTGAGGAGGAGGAATTAAGGGACCTCGTTTGGAACCAATCAAGGCGGTGGCGCTCATTGAGTTGAAGGCACCTTTAAATTCAATGATGGCGGCACGTATTGTTTGCCGTTCACTAGCTGCAATAGCCCTCGATCTATCTATACTTGAAGGAGGAACCATACTTCCTTCTTCTTCTTCTTCTCTTTTGATGGTTGACCTTACCCCTTGGTCATGTCGTCACACTCACATCACCTTCCTTTCCTGTTGCCCACTCCATTTTCTTCTGCCTTCCTGCCTTGCGTACATAACCACCTTCTCACCTACCCTATTGCACATTACTATATATTTTCTTCTTATTCTATTCCTTGTTGTGTGTCGTGTACGTTGGTGCATTATTTTTATTACGCTCGCAAGCTTTTCGCTAAAACATTCAGGTGGTGGTTTGATCGGCAAATTTATGTGTATTCATTGAGCTCACTGCTACGTTGATCTTCAATATTGAGATTTATCTCATTTTAATAGGTCAGCTAGGATGATCTGAGGTAAGGAAGTGAGAAGAAAACCCCATTATGGTAGTATATGGAAAACACACAGGAGAAAAAAGTGTTTGGAGTGTGTTTAAAGTTCGTAGACACTGAAGGCTGGCACACACTAGTGGAGAATTATAATAATCTAAACCTAAACTAGGTGGCGCTCCCATTTTAATTTTTGATTTATTTTTTTTCAGTAAATAGGCGTGATGAACCTTTGGAATCGGGGACGAACATTTTTTAACTCCCCCCCCTCAAAAATTAATTTTTTTTTTTTAAATCAGATGTCACTACTATCGTAAGGAAGGGTCGTATGACACCAAAATTCGTTCACTGCACATTTCAGATTTTAGTTTCAAAAATGCTGACGCGCAGCGAGCATCCCAGTGAAATCAGCGATTCTCCTGCAGCATTTAGTGCAGAGGGTGCGGAGGGTGTGACAAGGTCGAAAACTCTGGGACAAAACGATCATAGTAGGGTTTTCGCAAGCCAATGGGTGATGTTATTGAAGAAGGCCTGGGACGATACCCTACAGCGAGCAAACGATGATAAGAGCCCGGCTGATAAGGAGGTGGCCCGTCAGTATACACGGAAAAGTGACCCCATGATCCGGTAGTCTCAAACGGGTGACTTTAAAAGAGCAATTTCACCGTCGCCCGTTACTACCGTCTCATCAAGGTCAGGGTCTCCCGGGCTCTGTGAGGAGGTTCCACGTCACCCGTCAGTTGCATGCAAAAACTCTCTAGTAGGTAATTAGGACTAAGGACCAGGAACTGTCGAACTCCATCTCCATTCTTTGGACGTGGCACATCCTTGATGGCAGCAATTTTCTGAGGGGATTTTATAATTTTGTTGTCTTATAACATCCCCCAGGTATTCAATTCTCATGAAAAAAAAATTCGCATTTACTTTTGTTCACGTCAGATCATGTTGGATCACGCTCGTAGATTTTGGACGCAGTCATTGACTCACCATGAGTTATGGAATCATTGAAGTACGTTTACGTTACCGCGCAATAATTCATCGGTCGGCGATACTGTGACAAGGAAGGGTTGTGATGGCGGTTCTTGGAAAGTCTTGATTGCGAGAAAGAAAGAACGGCCGCCTGGGCTAGAAAACGAATTTTGACGGCTTTGAGCTCGATTAAACTGCGACAAACGGTTGTTATCAAAAGAACTGGAACAACCTGTTGCAGACCCGGCTTGAAACTACCGTCTTTGATTACAAGCAGCTTCGAGCAAAATGGCTTTTGATACGATATCGTCAAATTTGTCTGTCTTCTTGCAGCAACTTCTCTCTAATTTCATTACTCCTCATTCCTCGAATGAATTGAGCACGCAGGAAGGTCTCAGCCGCTGATACAGACTTGTTACAAGCGCACTTTAACGTCAACTTCGTCTGATAGGCTTCCTTGTAGGTCCGCTAAATATTCCGCGACTGTTTGTTTCTCAACCTGGATTGTAGAAAGAAAATAATGTTGATAAACTACCGAGCTTTGTTTTGGTGACTTCATACTCGTGAATGCTTTGACGAGATCGTCGTTTGGTAATTCCTTTATTATGCTTATCTGGCCCCAACAACGCAGATAGGTTATTGTAATGACTAGGTCCAATTGATACGGCGAAAAACTGCGAGTTTTTCTCGGGGGTTCTAACATTTTTGATCTCGAATTAGTTTACGAATTGCTCTACATGGTTTTTGAACTTCTCTTTCTTGGCATCGAACGCCTCGAAAGGTGAGATGTTAGTCAGATGGTCAGCCATGGAACCTGTTGTGCCAGTAGCAATCAATCTGTGGAACATGGTCCGTGAGACCCCCGAGCAACGATTTAATAAGTTTTTCGTCCATTTTTGTCGCCAATAATTGTGATTTGAACAGGAATAAAGGAGTTTTATAAAGAACGAGACACGTACACCAGACACTTGATAACTTGAACAATTTTAATTTATTAGAGAGTTTTTGTTCTTCCCATCATCTCCACAGAAACAAAACCGAAAACGAAACGCGTAGCTGATAAGGGAAAATGGACCAATCAGCTTGAAGCAAGACTCTACACGTATACTCATTGGCCCGTTTCCCCTTATCAGCTACACGTTTCGTACTCGTTTTTCACGTTTCGTTTTTCCGTGGAGATGACGGGTAGAACAAAAACTCTCTATTTTTCCGTGGAGATGACGGGTAGAACAAAAACGCTCTATTTTTCCGAAGAGATGACAGGTAGAACAAAAACTCTCTAATACTAGGATTACTATTTAATTTAGGACTTGTGGGGGCCTAACAGTTGTGCCAACATGGCGATGTTAAAATACCTCTATAATGAGAAATACGACGTTAAATATGTTGCCAATCTTTAAATATTCCAACCTCCTAAGTAGTTCCGTCCGGAAATAACAGGCAGTTTTTGTTCTTCCCTTTCCCAAAAACGCGTTCTGATATGTATAACTGATAAGGGAAACTAAAAGTTCGTCACGTATATGTGGAGAAGCAGCTCATCATGTAATACGTGAAGAACTTTTCGATGTCGGAAAGATTGCTCCAAACTCATTGGTCCGTTTTCCCTTACCAGCTACGTGTATTGGAACGCGTTTTCGGAAACGGGAAGAACAAAAACTCTCTAACATCAAGAACTAGTGTAATGGCGCCTTCAACACGGTAGGCAATCTGCCTAAACAGTATCAAATACCAACGTGAAGAGGTCACAAAACCGCTGGGGTGAGGGCGCTTCTACCTATTCTATTTCTAATTCTATGATGTTACCTTTCAAGGTTTATCTTCCAGCATTTTAGCATGGAATTCAGCCTTGAGCTAACTACCGGGAAACGTTACGAAATTGTGTCACACAACTGTTACCATCTAACTGTCACCACATAACTGTCACTACCTAACTGTAACAAAATGAACATCTAAAGCATGTTCCATGTTTCTTGAATTCGAGTCGACCTTAGGAAAAAGCTGATTCGTCCTCTTTAGCTTCCATCCGGAAAAAAGCTGGGAAATGCTCGTATGATGATAGGTACATCCTTTACAAATTATTTATCTGACATACAAGTTTGGAATTTTTGGCTAGGCCATCAGAGAGTCGGCGAGGCCGTATGTGTTCGTTTTTGCACTTATTAGACAAACTTCATTGTATTTACGTGAAAACGACCGATTCCCCCATTTTCGACCATCCTGAACAAACACCCGTAGAACAAAATTATAAATTTAAACTCCTTCAGGTACTTGAGTATGTTTGTGCATATTTTGCAAATACGTACTCATTTTTGCGAACCGGCATTACTACATGAGCCAATGATCCAAAAAATCAGGAATTTTTATGGTAGTTCCAGCTAAGGCCGTTGTTGGTCCCATATGAATTTCGTCGCATGAGGATCAGTAGAAGAGTCTGCGCAGACGCAAACGTGAAAATGGGCGAACCACCATAACTTGGTCCAATGTTCCAAATTCGTTGAAATTAGTGTGTCAGTTCGAGGGTAAGTCCTTCATGGCCTAATACGAATATCGTGACATTTAGATGAGTCGTAGCGACTGCGCATGCGCCTGCATGTGAAAAACCGTCGAATCACATCTCTCGACCCAATCGTCCGAATTCGCCCAAATTTCGATGGTAATTCGGGGAAAGTGTTGTTAGTTGGTCCCATTTGAATCAGTCGTGGCGACTGCGCATGCGCCAACATGTGGAAACTGTTGAACCGCCACTCCTCACGTCTGAATGGTCCAATTTCGTTCAACTTTCAACTACGATTCCAGGGCCGAGCAATGTAATCCATGGATTACTCTAGATCAGATTGATGAACAATATCACTCTCATGTCCATTGTCTGCTGCTTACTGCCTTATGATTTGGAAATAATGTTCCAATTATTCCTCAAATTACGCTAGAGCACCTACGACTTCAAAGTATTAATAACTTTTTACTTATCCGCAGGTTCTCTTCTAATTACGGACTTAGGAGCAAAGAAGATCTGGTGGCTAGCTAACACTCCCCAACCACGTGGAACGTGCTCCCAGCATCACCCTCGATCTTCGAGTACTTGTAAATATCTCGAGGCCATCCATATTATCCGACTGTGATTATAATTTTATTTATATATTTGTTGATTATTATCATATTTTCTATTATATTTAGCTCGAATGTTGCCCCCTTTCCCTACCATATCGTTTCTGCACTACTTTAGAAAACGTTGTTTTTATTGGTTGACAATTCGTCACCCTAACACCACCGAAGTGTTTGCAGTGCCTTAAATTGGATATTATGGTTTTTTATTTATTTCTTTACTCCGTGTGCGTTTTTATTGTTATCTAGTCAACTAATCATGGTCTTAGTTAAGATACTTAACTTAGTTATACCTATCCTTACATTTTTCTTTCTCGTTTTTTCCTTTTATCAGTTCTCTTTTGTGTCAAGCTATGTTCCTCTTCATTTTTGTGTTTCTCGGTCATCCATGCATTCTGCTTCCTCACTACCGAAGGTAGGAAGCTATGTATTTTCACAATAGGTGAGTTGGCCAGTTGAAAAACTAGCTAAATTTTTTTTTAAAGGTTTATGAGTCATGAGTTGATAAGCAAATTTTCAAAAAATCATTTCGACCAAGTTACCGCTAAATCCCAAGCCCTCAACCGTTAATACAATTAATGTGAGATTCTTTCTAAAATGATTAGAAAGTAACCAAAGTTTGAGCGTGATTTGGGCAGTCTGGATGTATATTGGCCATACTGTCTGAGGCTGAGAACCACATGGAAGTAGGAAGACGTTCCTACTTCCATGTGTACGGCGCACAGTGGGGCAAAATGGTCATTTTCAATGTCAATATGTCATTGTCAATGTCAAAAATGTCAATAATATCAAAAGAAAGGATGACGTTGGTCAGAATTTTTGGAGCACTCCAAGGGTTCAAATTTTGAAAATTTAGAGTCAAAAATCGCTTTAAAAAAAACGTGTTTTTTAAGGTTTTGGTGTAAATTGCCATCTTAAACATAGGAACACATGGTATATTCGGAATCAGCGTGAAATTTCCTATAAGAATCACCCACCAAATCAGTTGAAATCATTCTTTGAAAATTCGCTCATCAACTCATGCTGCATGAATGGAACTTTTTTGTTATGCGTTATGCTTCACATTCAAACGTACTTATAATGTATTTACGCATCTTTGGAATTACCTAAGTCGTTGCCAAATTGGGGACATTCAGCAATGTATGGATTAAGCTAGCAAGTTCTATTGGAGATTCTTATTATTTTTAAAATAAATTAAAAAAAAGAGATTGTTTTCATTTCTGCCTGTAATTATATTGAAGTATTGGATATACTGTGGATGTACTGTGACTGAGGATGTAAATATCATCATTAGACGTAAAAAATTGTTGTGAAAATATATTTACTTACCGCCTTGATCTACTTTTTTGTTGTTGTAGAAAATCACTACCTAGTACCAACCTATCTATTAACAATTCCATTGAGCCATGGCTGTAGGGAGGAAGGAGAGATCGTTCAATCAGAGAATGCCTAATTATTGGCTGTAGGTAGATGCTTACTATGAATATGGTAGGGGATTATAATAGTGAAGTAGATATCATGAGGGCTCTGGAGCCCGTGGAGGTTTCTAACGAATTTTAATCTTATTTCGTAAATTAATTCAATAGGTAGTATACCTACCTAACTACAAATTTCGTAGTTGCAGTTACGATTTATCTCATGTAGCTGATTCTAAAGCTATAGACGTAGGTGTTAACGAGATTCTATGAAGTTACGAATAGGTACTTATTATCTGGTTGATGATGAAGAAAGAACGAACGTTTGAATCGAAGTATTATAATGGTCATAAAAGCAAAACAGACGAATAATCAATAATATACAGCATTTACGAATTCAATTCAACTTTTTTCAAGTTCAATTCAACTTTTTACAAATTCAATTCAACTTTTTACAAATTTAACTCATCAACTGACCCTGACCCTTCAACTGATCTCATGAGAAAAAACATGTAGCTTCACGAGAAAACTCCTTTCTTTCGACGGATATGAACTCGTATTCCCCACGTCTTCTTCCAGTATGGCGTCAAAAGGCAGATGGCACTGAATTGTCCGAATCAGAATCACTTTCTATCACAAGTCTCCTGCGTCTTCCTCTAACAACAAAAGTGTCTGAATCGGTATCGCTAGCACACATAATTACTTCAGGTTATGAAAAAAATTTGTAAACAGCGATATAGAGCGACTAATGAGAAAGTTATCGCTTTCAAGGGCATTCAAACATAAGCGATTCTGACCATACAGTAGACATTGAATTGGCTGGGTCACGTAGGTAGGTAGTATGTACGTAGGTTTCTACCAACTCATCCACCTACGTGTATCCTACTACTTAAAACTTTCCCCCTAATCAATTAGCTACTTTCCATATCCACCCTCTCAAGTGGAGAGTTGAATAGAATTTGTAAAAGGTTGAATTTAATTCGTAAAAGGTTGAATTGAGTTTGTAAAAAGTTTAAATGAATTTGTAAAAGGTTGAAATAAATCTGTAAAAGGTTGAATTAGATCTGTAAATGCTATAAACCACCGCGAAAATAGAAGGGCACATTCATCGAAAAAATAAAACATGGTAAAATGTTCGAAGTGAGAGACCTTAACTCTTTTTCTTCGTTTCCCCTGATACTGTTATTCCACTAACACATTTCCCCCTCCCGCTACCGCCGCCCAGGGAATTCCGACTTCGAATATATATTTCTTTTGATAGTAACTAAAATCTCACCGAGTTTCAAGGCGAGAGAGCTATCCGTTCAAGCCAGCAATAGATTTTGGCCTTAGAAATTTTGTTTTTCTTAATTTACAAAAAAACAAATTCTTCAATTTCGCCTCTGAATGTTCACAAAAACTTGCAAGTGTGTTGATTAGTTAGAAAAAAAATTGCCAAAATCTATTGCTAGCTTCCCCCACGATTTTTGCTTCGTCACTACCGAAGGTAGGAAGCTATGTATTCGTGCAGAAATAAACAACAATTGTATCCTCCAAAATCAAAATTTCCACTTGCTTTTTACGTTTCAGAGCTTTCTGAACAATTTTGGTTCCGTGTCTGTCTATCTGTGGTCGATTCCTTGTCCCAGGCAAAACTATATGAAGATGTGGTCCGAATTTGATGAAATTTTCAGAGATAGTGCGGGTTAGTACCGTGACGGTTCCATATCAATTTCATCGACATCGGACCACTAGTAGCGTGAGCGCATGCGCAAACGTAAAATTTCCGAAACCCCTGTATCTCAGTTCCTAATTGACCTATTTCGCTCAAATTTGCAGGCTAGTTGTGGAATGACTCCAAGACGATAACCTATAAATTTCGTCACGATTGGATCAGTAATAGCTACTGCGCAAGCGCAAACTTGAAATTTGTTGTCAAAGGCGTATCTCCGGAACTACTCGACCAATTTCGGTGAAATTTTTAGGGTTTACACGAGTTAGCCCCCAGAGGGGCCCCTATGAACTTCATCGCCATCGGACCAATAGTTTCGTATGCGCTTGCGCAAACGTGAATTTCCTGAAACTACGATTTCTCTGTTCCTAATGGACCGATTTTGCTCAAATTTGGAGGGTAGTTGGAGGTTGACAATTACCTTCGAATTTCAACACAATTCTAACAGTAATTCCTACTGCGCATGCGCAATTTAGAAATGAGTTTCATAGACATAACTCCGGAACTACTCGACCAGATCTATTGAAATTTTCAGAGATTGCATGGGGTAACCTCTACCCAGTTCCCCATTAATTAATAGCCATCAGACCATTAATAGCTTGTGCGCACGCGCTAACGTAAATTTCCCGAAACTACGATTTCTCAGTTCCTAATGGACGGAAGTCGTTGTGGAGTGTAGTTGAGGGCTGACTCCAAGACAATTACCTATGAAGATCGCCACAATTTGATGAGTGGTGGCTACTGCGCATGCGCAAAATTGAAATTTATTTTAATAGGCATGCTCCTAACTCGGAAACTATTCTACCGATTTCGTTGAAATGTTCACTAACTGATTCTATACTTCCATGTTACAAAAGTGAGGAATCTATACTGCCCACCCAACTTGGCAGACGTTTTTCTATTGCTGGAATCTATTGCTGACTTCAATCCAGGTTTGCATACGTCCTTGTATTGACCTTCTGTTCTGTTAGGGGAGACTCGTCTCACGAAGATATACCTCTTCATTGAAAAAAACACAGCCATATCAAAATTTAAACAATTGCAAGAGCTATGATGAACTATCATCAAAATATAAAATAACCTAACACTTATAGCCCAGGCATATTAGTGCGCTAGCCCCTAAGAATTGCTCGAGAGCAGGAAATCGTTTTTACCCCTTTTGAAGGAGCTGAATGACGGCTACCTATCGTAGTTTGCGACGGTTTCTAGGTTGTCCTTCAGATGTGGGAGCCCAAAAACCACGAAATTTTCGCACTTTTCTCAGTATTTCGCTTATAACTCGAAAACTACGCATTAAAACGCAACTAAATTGTTATATGAGTTGACTGAATGTACTTTTGCTTGAAAAAATGCGAGAAAGTGAGATTTTTTTAGTTCAGACGAAGTTTCCTGCGTTGCGACTGCCTTAGCGGAAATTTGGCGCTACGAACTCTTTTGGTTTAAAATTCAATAAAATCTTAGCAATGGAGTGAGTGAATTTGGAATGTAAAAAAGCATCTGATTCACATTCACAATTAAATTTCCTACAAGTTTGGTCCCATGACATTTTTCGATCGGCGCAGTCCTTTTCGACCTACGGGCGTTAGAAGTTGAGGGTTGTCAACTTATAAGCCAAGTTGGTAAATATCTTTGACGGGCGACTGCGGCTGAACCGATTTCGATGTTCCAAAAGCGAAATTTAGTGCTTCTTAAAAGAAACGAGTAACATTTTCTGTAGGATGCTTAGTTTTCGAGTTATAGGTTTGCGAAATATTTGAAAAAGTGCGAAAATTTCGTGGTTTTCAGGCTCCAAAATCTGAAGCTCAACCTAGAAACCTTCGCAAACTCAGATAGGTAGCCGTCATTCAGCTCCCCCAGAAGGGGTAAAAACACAGAGTAATGGAGACAACTTAACTTGTGTGACGTATCTATATTCTATATTATCCATATTCTTATGTTAAACGTAGCTGTTTTCAACGAAACCATCAAAAACACCCTTTTTGGCCCTTTATTTTTCAAAATTTGACCCCTCAAATTAGGTACCCAAATACCCTGGCCAACGAACTCATCATCTTTTATGATTATTGACATTTTTTTAGAGCCTTATACCTAATCTAGGTTGATATAATATAAATCTGGAATGAGATATGAATATTTATAGGTAATAAATAATATGTACGTAAGTAGGAAGTATGAACAATTTTAAACTTCAGGAATCGTTTTACAACGCCCTAATACGATTTCCATGGCGAACATTTCCAAAAATTGCAAAACTAAAATTTAGAAGCCATGGCAATAGCTTCATTTTTCTTCGAAAATTCGCCAATAAATGATAAGTGTTGATGAATCCTAAATAATTTGTTGAATCGACGGTGGCGATGAACCACCAATTAACTCCCAGGTGTACAGAAAAGTCTGCCAAGTGGGTGCCTCTTAG
>JAEMON010000002.1:1008049-1022292 GCA_030264115.1 Lygus lineolaris | reverse complement strand
TTTGAACAGCTAGATTCACGTTTCGTCCCACTGTGCGGCGGTACAGAACCCTCCGCGTTTTCTGTGATTCACACTTTTGCGGGGCCCTCGAACCACAGTGGGAGGGTTTACCCCCGAGTACAAAGGTCATGTTTATCTTTTCTCTGGGATACCCAACCCTACGCAGTGCGCACCCCTCCCCGCCACCTCCACCAGGAATCCTGTGATTCACACCCCTCTAGTTTGTTTTCCTTCCATAAGTTTGCCCCGATTGGTTTTTAGTAGATTCGAGTGTGCTTCTTGCTTGATTATTTTTTCAATAACGTATGATTACCTACTTTTTCGATAAACGTTAACCAATCTACGATGTTCACTAAAAGGCAACACTCTGCAATTTGTGCCTGTTACGCGCACATTTTTCACAATAATGGAAAAAAAAGAATTCAATTTATTTGAGGTACATAATTCTCTGTTGCTGTACCTTAAAAAAATATAATATTATACACGTCTACGACGACACTTTTTTTTCCTCGTTGTCGGTGTGTTGCTGTACTACAGCTGTACTGGCTGAGTACAGCGACGAGTACAGCTGTTCTGAGAATTGTGCTGTACTGGATGCCCTAGTAGGCACCTCCTTCCTCGACCTGTTCGTTTGATTATCATTAATATGAGCAGAGGAAAGTAGGTAGAGTGGAGTCTAACACCAGATGTTTACACGACATTTCAGTGGGAGATTCTCCCTACCCTCAGCAACCCTGGGTTCTCCCAGTTGAAGTTCATGCAGGAGTACAGTAGTGATGTCAAACTATTGATAGACAGTCGCAATTCGATAAGTAGAACTCCGATATCTCAAATTTGTCGATATCCCGAACTGTTTTTCAGGTCAATTTTTCTTCTCAATGCCTCTATAACTCTAACGAACTAACTATTACAGCTATCGAGACTAATGAAAGGCCCAGGAGAGGGTGAAGACTCTATATTTCGAACAAATGTCCCCATTTCTTAAAAACTTGACTCATTATGTTGAATGACTGTCCTGATGCTTAATTCCTCAGATGGGGAAGTCGACTGAAGTGTGAAGGCACCTTATTTTCATTTTGATTTGACCTACATCCATCTCCCAAATTTTCCTGTTTCCAGTACAACCGACATCTTAAACTCCTAGTTCGACAACTCTAAGTTTCTCGTTTAATTTAATTTCTCGTTTCCATTTTCCATCACTTGTCCTGCGAAAATATTTTATCGTCTTCGCAAAGGTTCCCTTGTATTGTATTGTCTCAAAAATTCAGTTTCATATCAGTCGTATTATTATGTTGTATTCGAGCAACCGTTCCCTCATTCGTTTTACCAATAGGGAAAATGTGGCTTTTTCGGGGCGTGAGCGATCAAGATAAAAATCGCGATCGTACACGGGATGTTCTATTTCGAAAGTTCAAATCATCTTAAACGCATGTTGTCATGCACCAAAAGTTAGTTTTGCACCGTCCTATATAGACGGTAAGAATTTAATTTAGAAACATAAACAGGACGGAACTTTTGGACTTTTTTTCAGTTCCTGTGTTTAAAAATCACTCAAGCAGCTTCCTAAATTTTACCATCTTTGCTACACTTGGCTATACCAGGAGAATGAGAAAGGTATTTCTAAATGTCGAAACGACGTATTTTTTTCTAATGCTCTCCAAGTTTGGTATTGGCCACGTGTTTTGCAAAAAAACTCCTTGTGATTCAATAGCAAATTATCAAGTTCGGAAATCGAGCGTGATCCCCCCAGACCACCCTGCGTACCGCCTTCCAGCCAGAAAAGCTATGTCAAATTGGTGTAGATTCACCAGATCGAGAAGGTAGGAGTAGTTGTTTTTCAATTGCATTAGTAGTGAGAGTAGTTCAAAGTTGAACAATTGCTCACCAAAGTGCACAGGTACCCCTCTAGAATACATGTCAAATCGAGCGTGATTTTTGAAATTTTGAAATTTAATAAGTACCGATATCTCAAATCAGTTTTGCCCAGTCTTGAGGTGTTCAACTTATCGAGTTGCTGTACTAACAACTGGTAGTAACTACCTTCTATCGGAAGCCAAAATATCAATTTTGGAATCGCTACCTAATTTTTCCTTCCAACAAACCTTTTCAAATTTTGCCAGTGATCAAGTCCCCAGGCATCGCCGGTATTATCATTCTATCAATTTCACTACATTATTCTGAAACTAATTGTATGCAAATATTTCAGTCGGAGATCAGGTGGCCCACCCAAAATGAGAAGGCAATCATCGCTAAAAGATTTGGAGATATGGGATTCCTGAATGCAATCGGCGCCATTGACGGTTGTCACGTGAGGATAGGTCGTCCCTCGGAAAATCATACGTCATTCATCAATAGAAAGAAATACTACTCCATTCAGGTAACTTGCAAGTACTTATGGTGGGAGTTTAGATGGGTTGACCTTCGGGGATTTTTCATAGGAAGGGTCGACCATCGATGGTCGATGGTTTGCTTCGATGTTCGATGTGCTTTTCTTCCTCACTACCGAAGGTAGGAAGCTATGTATTCGTGCAAGAAATAAAAAAAAAATTTTGTCCTCCAAAATCGAAATTTCCACTTGCTTTTTACGTTTTAGAGCTTTCTGAACACTTTTGGTTCCGTGTCTGTCCGTCTGTCTGTCTGTCCGTTGTCCGTCTGTGTGTGGTCTATTCCTTGTCCCAGGCAAAACTATATGAAGATGTGATCCGAATTTGATGAAATTTTCAGGGATTGTGCGGGTTAGTCCCGTGACGGTCCCCTATATTTCATCGCCATCGGATCACTAGTAGCGTGAGCGCATGCGCAAACGTGAATTTCCTGAAACGAGATCTCAGTTCCTAATGACGGATTTCGCTCAATTTCGAAGGGTAGTTGTGGGCTGACTCCAAGACAATTACCTATGAATTTCGCCCAATTGGATAAGTATGGCTACTGCGCATGCGCAAACTTGACATTCATTGTCATAGGCTAACTCCGAAACTATTTTACCAATCGTTGAAATGTTCACTAACTGATTCTATACGTCCATGTCAAGAAAGTGAGGAAGCTAGACTGCCCACCCAACTTGGCAGACGTTTTTCTGTCATCGATGGTTTATGGTGCATTAATGGTTCCACGTTGATGGTTAGAATCGATGTTGATCGGTCCATTCAAGCAAAATCGTCTTGTTAGCAACCGTGGAAGGAGGTTTTTTTCCTCTTGTTTCATGGCTGGTAACCAAGGAAGAAAGTAGGAATGGCTGATCTAAGAAAGTAGGAAGCGGGGGCCCATTCCTAAAGAACGGGTTTGTTTTGAAGAGGAAGACTGAAATGCGAAGTGTAGAATCGCAGAGTTCTACGCTTTTTCCGACGTTTCTGTTCCTAAAGGTTACCCTTCGCAAAGTGAAAAGTGAATTGTCTGCATTTCAAATGAAGAGTTATTAACATTTGTGACTCTACAGTAGAATACCGACTTTTCAAATAGGTTTTTAGGATTTATTGCTTCGCTAAATTCAACGTTTGGTAGCACCAATAAAAAGAAGAGAATTCAATCTTTCGATTGGTTATAAGAGTGGTCCGAGTAGTGCGAAGGCAAACGTATAAAATAGCATCAGTTAGCTCCTGTGAGGCCATCAAAATACTCAAATTGTGTTGTAGGAAGGAGAGTGAGGTTATGAAGACTCAGCGTTGGTTTTGGTTTTGTGTGTATCGAGAGTTACGAATTTCTAGTAATTTGTCTTTTCTGGAATGGACTTTTTTTTACCTTACTGGAGAGCCCCCTACCTACTACTAGAATAGAACACTTGCGTATTCGAATACTACTTAACGAATACGTACTAGTTGCGACGGATTATAGTGTGAGGTAGGTACGTAAACAATAATAGTGAGCTAACATAGCGTCGTTGAAGATGCAACACGTGCTAACTCACATTTTGGGCAAAGTGAGATTATTGTGCAGTCAGAAGCGCAATGTAAGTGCCACGTCGATCTAGGCCCCCAAATACACCTTCATTTTCAGCTCACATATCCTACGGTTGTTCTATAAATTCATAATTATGATACTATTCGTTGCCATCAGTAAGGTCACATTATGTTTCGAACAACCAACCCATTTTCAATAAACTGGTGTCATTTTCCGATTACCTTTAACTTTTGTGCCTAATAGCTTCTTAAGCGTTTTTCCAGATTTTCCTATTTGGGATTAAGGGCACAAGAAACTATATAAAAATGAAACTGGTCCGGATCTGGTACCAGTAACTATCTGGGAATAAGCATCAACAACCATTTTAGGTCGGAGAGCTTTTAGAAAAAATCGAATTTTGGCAATTTGTTTAGCGTTTGGAACCACTGAGTGACGCCCGGAAGGTGGAACAAACACGAAAGCAGTAGGACTGTATGTTGACGAGGGGTGAGTTGAATCCACAGGCCAGGAAGGGTTAGACGTATTTTCGGAAGAGAATTTGAAATAACAACGAAACCAGGGGCCTATCCCTACTCTTCCACTTTTCACTTTGCAACTCTTCGTTTCTGCTCTTCACTCTGCGGATTATGAAAAGTAGGAGTCCAGTCCGTTCCTAAAGACATCGCGCACCCACTTTGCTGTTCTACTCGATACGAACACTGTTTGGAAGAGTAACCTTTGTTTTGTGAAGTTGTAACCTCCAATCATTTTAGATTCCGTTCATTTTCATAATTTTTGTGTCCTAGTACTAGTCATAATTTTTGAGACCTAGTCCTAGTCCTAGTACTTTCAAATTCCTTCGTACGTACTTATTCATTCGTTTATTATCACACAGTCATTATTATCATTCATTCGTGTATTTGGCATTCCATGTAGTTGACCATTCGTCAAACTTCGACCACTACCGTTTTTCGACTGATACCGTTTGACAAGTAGCTTTGTTTTCGCGTTGGTTCCGGTTCTGTGTTTCCACCACAAATAGCTAAGTTCTATTTGAATTCACCTAATTTAAGTCGGTAGTTTGGAACAACAAATTAATAAGTTTGTAATACATTAGGTATAGAATACGAACGTGAAGCAACCAATTGGCTTCGGTTCTGTGTATGTAGTTGGATAGGTACTAAAACAATCTAATCCAATCTAAATCCTAATCTAATCTAATTCAATGGGACGGACTAAAACAAGGACCGCCCCGTTTTCGATAGGAATTTCCGCCAGTGATAAAAATACAATTGAGGCGTTAGTAGTATCAAAACCGGATAACTCCAAAATGCCGAAAATTCGTTTTTTCACATTTTTCACAAGTTTGACCAAAGAACTTTATTCTTCCAAAATATTGGGTTCGAAACTGGACTAAAACATGAGAAACAGTGGGGCAAACTGTTGTGTTGGTTAATGAATTTAACGTGGCCTTAAATGAACTTTTGCCTCCCCTGTAAAATTTGGTTTTGTGGAGTTATCCGGTTTTGATACTGAACGCCTCATATGAGTCTTCAAGAAATAATTTGATCAATCAATTTGTTGTATACTCTGTCAGTGTGATATTTCTATTAGTTTCAGGCTACCTGCGACGACAAGCTGAGGATCACCAGTCTCTTCGTTGGGTGTCCCGGCTCATTACCCAAAGGGCAGGTCTTCAGGAGTTCCCCTTTGTACGAGTCTCTGCCGGACAAATGCGGCGACTACTTCATTCTGGGCGACAACGCGTTCCCTTGCTCGAGGCACCTCGTGACGCCCTTCAGAGACGCCGGCGCCGCCCTCACGTGGCGCCAGAAACGATTCAACAAAACTCTCGGGAAGTGCAAGACGTCCATCGAGAACTGCTTGGGACTGCTGAAGCAGAAGTTTCGTCAGCTCCGCCATTGCAAGATACGCAATCACGACACGATCGTCGATTTCATCAAGGCATGTTGCGTTCTCCACAACTTGGCTATTGGAGATGATTTCCCTGAGTCAGCGACGGACGGTGAACTCGAGGATATAATCCAGTCCGTACCGGAGGAAGAGGGTGATGATGACGACGACGATGAAGAACAGGACGACCCTGATGGAACGGATTTCAGAAATTTTCTATTAACAAATAATATCTTTGATTAAAACAAAGATGAAGTATGTCCAGTGGTAACTAACTTATACTTAACTTACTATTGTGATAAAGTGTTCCAACGGCTATTTTTACAAAAAACATACTTTTGCATACTTTTTTTCTGAATTTTTTTTAGTTTTGGTAGCTACTACCTCTGTTTTGTATAATGCTGCTTGTAAATATTGTACGTAACTGACCAATTAAATATTGCTTAAATTATTCCTTGCCTATCTGTAAGTATCGTGAACCTATTTTTGACCTTTTGAGACTTGCAATACAAATTATTACCTATTATATTTTGTTATTCATCAACTAGTTACGTAGTAGCATCCTGATAGCCCCCAGATAGGCTGTCCTTAGAATATGAGGCCTAAAAGAACCTCTAATGCTGATGTGGGAGTTAAAATCTTGGAGTCTTCAATTTATTTTCTTTCTATGGTACCTACAACCAATTTAGTTACAATTTATTTTGGTTTCTGTCGACACTCCCACTTTCTTCAGCCTTAAATAATTAACATTAAAATTAAACCACATCAACAGGTGAGGTGTTCGAAAGTAGGTTCTAAAGTAAAATTAAATTAATTAATACATAAGGTAAAGAGTATGCATATCATTGTGAAATATCAAAAGGTTAATAGCGAATTTTCGAAGAAAATGAAGCTATAGCAATGGCTCCAAAATTTTTGTAATGCAATTTTTTGAAAATTTTCTTCATGTAAATCCGTTTCAGACCATTCTACCATTCCGTTGTTTATATTTCGGCTTCATTGATAAGTAACCAGGTTAAGGTTAAATGCAGATATCAATCTTCGTTTTTTCCTTTCATTATTATTTATTATTATTTTAACTTTTTAGTTTAGGTACTTATTATTAAACCAACAGATGCAATGTGTGGAAAATGATTATTTATTTGCATACGATTTTTCAAATTTTGTGTTCCGTTCCAAGTTTTTGAAAGTTTTTTAGGTAACTTTGTGTGAAATACATATATGTTTTTAGCGTATTTGAGTCCTCATCACTTGATGGTGGGCACATGAGATTTCCGGTAAATTGATACTTTTTATCAGCATAAAAAACTGAACACTTTCTGATGGTTCGCGAACAGTTTCCCCGAAAGACCGATTTCGATAAGAAATATGCGGGGCCCTTTTTGCTTTTGAACAGTGGCCCAGCTATCTTGTATTATTTATCTCAAAGGAGAAGTGTGAGCGAAATATATAGAGCTACTGAGCTAGAGATATTCCATCAGGCCTTTTTTGAACTTCACTTATAATATTATTAGTTCCATTTTAGTGGAAAATACCAGGAGATAAACACAAGTTGCCAAACGAAACACGCGAACAGGCGGCGAGAATCAAACTTTTTGAAAATCAAACCTCGGCGAACGTTGCGAACGGGCGGCGAGTTCGCGCGGGACGTCGAGGTTCGTTCGGTTTACATGTTTGAAATCGAAACCGTTCGTTCGCGCCGTTCGCTCCTCTATCACTCGCCGTCCAAGTTGGACACAGCGTGGAACGATTCCTGAAATTTAACACTTTTCCATATGTGTATATATATTTATATATGTGTTATTCCATACAGTATCTGCCCGAGGGATCGAGTTAAAAAATCCAAAAAAATTTTAAAATGTCAATAATATCAAAAGTAAGGATGAGTTTACCAGAAAAAGGTATGGATGATGTAGGATGGTGTTTTACAACATAGGAAAATAAACAACCCATGTATCTACACATAGGTAACCATAATACATATATCTAGACACTTTTATTAAAGAACAAAATAACACCTATAAAACAAAACTACTTCATATCTACTATTTCATGTTTTTAGCTTATGCAGTAACTTCTATTAATGAGGGAGAAATTATGATGCAATGAAATTCAAAACACTTGAAGAAGAATCTTTACAAACCCATCTTTACAAACACGGTACATTTACCAATATACATTTTATATAATTTTTAAATGACGAGAAAAAACCTTTTGATATTTCACAATGACATGCATACTCTTTACCATATTATGTATTTATTAATTTAATTTTACTTTAGAACTCTAGCTCAAAATTGCTTCAACTAGACTACAAAATCGAGAAATACTCGAACCATAACACCCCCTATCGACCTCAACTATACCTATTAGGACAACACCCCGTATCAAACTCAATTTCCTATTTGCGGCGACCTGCACTCCTGGATCATGGGTCACTTTAAACATATACACTGACGGGCCACCTCCTTATCAGCCGGGCGCCCCTCCAGGAGGCGGTTAGCATCGTCGTTTGCTCGCTCTAGGGTATCGTCCCAGGCCTCCTTCACTAACGTCACCCGTTGGCTAGCGAACACTCTCTAATACGCCGTACGGACGGATTTTTTAAAATTCGATTTTTGGATTCTACGTATCTTGAAACGTAAAACCTCAAATTCTGAAGGGGGTTAAACATTTTCTTTTCGTGCTCAATTCCAAAGGTTCATTATTGAAAATAATGAACCAAAATGATAAAAAATGGTCTCACTCTAAAATACGCTTATTTTTTAGTTCACAATTCAGGGTGAGCTCCTGTGTATACTGGGTGACAGCCAGGGTCGTATTGAATAGATTGTGCAGAGAAACGGGGCTTCCAAGCGATCGAGTGGGGAACTACGACTCCCTCCACACCTGTTGTGGAGAGGGAGACGGGCGCTTAAGAGCCCTCCCGCTCTGTGTGAAGACTCGGAGGGGCGCTTAATGTGTTGAGCGACGAAATAGGGTTTGAAAAATAACTGTGTATGATACGACGAGTTTTCAACTACTCACGGATTTCGTTAACTTACGACGAATGTACTTACGATAAATCATTTTCCAATGTGAAAGTTTCACATTGAAACTGTGAAACTGAATAATTTCGGTTTGGCAGTTGAAAATGTAGTTAACTGCCCATCTCTTGTACATGAAGTTAGGTTCATTGAAATAGAAAATACACGTCTGAGATAAGAAATGAGATATATTTCACAAAACAACACAACAACTAAGTTACAAAATTACAGTTCAAAATCAGAAGCTTCCAGTTTTTCCGACAGGAATATCATAAAATTATTCGCACGTAGAAAATTCACACTACGGCTAGCCGCATTACAGACTACATCAATCAAAATCCTCATCAATATAAAAAACGACATTTTAAAAACTAGTCAGTCTTAATACAAAAATAAGCTTGACTCAATCAGTGTTGCGAAGGTACAGAGTATTTTTCTTAAAGAGTACCTACCGATAAATCTCAAGTAAGTATTTGAAAGAGATGTAACGTGGATGGTAGGAGATTCAAGAAATATCCAACAAATAGAAAACTACTACTTAACATAAGTGAATACAAAGAGTAGCGGTAAAAATTCACTTCAATAAAATTCTACTGCTACAGAAACGTCAAAACAGTCTAGTAGGTACTGAGTATGTACAAAATGAAAATATCTATTTACAAATGAAGGCCTTGCGTTTAAATTACGGCCGAAATTCGAAACAAAAAGTAGAAACGTTTTCGAGCACTGGGTACTAATATTTATCTACTAAAATGTGTAAAACAGCGATAAGTTAGAAAATAAACACGAAATATTTATATATTTACAAAATGCCACCGATTCGAGTCGGTGGTGATGACAAGTCAGGAAGAGAAGAAACAAAATTAAACTCGATTTTTTGTACTACGTAACGCATTTTCGTCCGATCAAAAAGTTAATTGAGACAAAAAGGACTAGAACTCCAAATTCACATAAAAATCGTGTCTTGTGGATAATTTTGAACCTTTTTTTGCATTAAATTTGACGAAATGGCAAAATTTAATATTTCTTGGGCTCTGAGTTGTTTGGTTTAAGATGGAACGTTTAGGTTATGATGAAAGCTAGCAGCTACCTAAATCGGTGTTTTTTTTTAATGCACGAGAGATCAGTCTTAAATAGATGCTTCGATTGTCAAAATTCAAGGCAGACCATCGTCGTCTCATGAAGGCAATTTCTTGGTACGCGAGATCAACAACATTTGTATGCTAGTAAGAGCATCCTTAGGTAGTGCGGTATGTACCTAAACTACATTGTTGTATGTTGTATAACATTTTACAAAATTCAAATTTTCTGATGAAAAAATTATCGAGGCACTCCTTAGGAAGTCTCAAATTTGTAAGGTACAGATGAGTGCCTTAAGTTGTGACATAGTCACAGTTGCTCCTCCATGAACTGCTCCGTAGAGGAGCAACTGTGACTCCGTCACAACACACAGTTTGAGAGGTACAGATGAGCGCCTCAAGTTTGTAAGGTACAGATGAGTGCCTCAAGTTGTGACAGAGTCACAGTTGCTCCTCTGTGTAGCAGTTCATGGAGGAGCAACCAAGCTCCACCCCACTCAGGGAGTTGATCGCCAGCCCTCAGAGTGGGTTGGAGCTTGATTACTCCTCCATGAACTGTGACTCCGTCTCAACACAAAGTTTGTGAGGTACAGATTAGTGCCTCAAGTTTGTATGGTATAGTCAATACAAGACGGCTTCATCAAATCAAAACTACCAAATTGAACATTTGAGACAATCTAGAACATCAAAATGTTTATGTTGGGCAAACAAAGCATTAGGTTTACCGGATAACCAACATTTAACGAAAAAAATTGAATCAACATGTATCAATCATGTTGGTGCAATTGTACCAAGCCGTCGTCTCTATTATGCATTAAAATGCAAATATTTTCAAATAATGATTTTCTTTGGTGGTTACAACAAACCATAGGCCCTAAGATCCACGCAGCTCTCTAATATCCATCAAGATATGGACTGCACGCTATGAAGCATGTTTCGATGCTTTAGTTGCAGCATTAGACTGGATTGGGCTGCATCCTTGGATTGGTTCAGGGCAGCTGGTCTTTTGGATTTAGTTCGGTTTAGATGGGTTTGGTGTTTGAGAGGGTTTTCAAGGGCTCGATGAAAGGTGATGTTTTGTGATTCATGGTGTTCATGGCGGGAGGCGTGGTGGCGCCATTCTCGGGGGATGCGATAACCTGAAATCATACAGTATCCGTGAGAGCTGAGCAAAAAGAGATCTTGTCATGGCTTGAAGCAAGTAAGTTGATCGTAAATACTTCGAAAAATAAAACTTTAATAAAATAGCAGTCAAGAGAGGTGTGCCGATACTGACTTTTGTTGTAAGTGTTCCTACCATCCCCACTTCCAGGCGTGGAACAGTTCAAAATTGCTGATCTGAGAGGGTTTAAGGAGACCCGCAAGTCGATTTCCTCACCAGATCATATTTACGCTCTGCGCTTGTTCTATTTGCATTTTCCTTCAACGAATGGATCAATTTATTTGAAAGTTTGTGTACCTACTCCTTATTTGAAGTCGAAACATTTGTCAAAATTTCAATTTTGTACCATCACTGTGTCAAGAGTTGTGGGCTCCTGAATTTGAAGTTCGAAAACGACGTTTTTAGTAGGTAGGTACTATTCGAACGTTTTTCTCCAAAACCACTGAAGCAATTCATCCCCAATACCCTCCTCATCTGAATAAACGAAATCGATAGACTAATTTCGCGAAAAAGAGTTGACTGATTTTTTTTTTTTAAACATAGTTTTCACAAAACACCATTTTGGCGGGTAGAAACATATTTTTCCAGCAGTTCCTCTATCATTATTTCCTGAAATCTTTCTATCAATTCTATTCATTATGAACCAATAGGTGAAGAGAAAAAAAATTGGCGCAATAGGTAAAGCTGTTTGGGAGAAAAGTATTCCAAAAGGTCAAAAACGTGTGATTTTACAGGAGAGCCCAATTTCAAAAAAAGAAGGAGGATCAACACGATCCTGGGGATTCCTATCCTCGTGGATCAACTACAGCAGACTCTTGTTCTTATTTGAATGGATTATCAACGTTTACGACTTACTACCGATGATTTTACTTGGATTTTGAGTTATTGCATCGAATAAACGTAAAATATTCTTGTGGAGAGCAGTCGTGAAGTAGGTAGGTAAAACCTTTCCGTGTTGTCGGTTTTGTGTACCGCTCAGTTCTGGTTTCATTTTGTGCTGTGCTTATTTTGCTTGCAAATTCTGACAACGCTGCGATCCAAACAATTTAATAAGGGTTGGGTCGGGTTTTTGGAGAAACAACCTAAAGATTTACTTCAAAATGTTAAAGCTGAACGACTCAGTGATGTTTCAACTCCATTGACGCCTTCTAAGTTGAAAACAAACCGCTGTCAGCTCGTATTTCATCTTCGAAATTTGAGGCTAACTTTGAAAGGTACGAACGATTTGATAGATCAGTAGAGTGTGATATTGCAGACATACCTAAATAAAATTTCTGAAGCGATTGAGGCTTTTGCTTGTTGCTAAGTTTGTGGTGGTGGAATTCGAAGAGCGTGAGTAGTCAGGTTCAAATTCAATTTTAGTGCCTACACTTCTAATGCTCGGATTTCAAAAATTCTTGTCACAAAATGACCGTGAATAAAAATGTAGTTTTGAAAAAAAGGCCCTCCGACTCAAAAATTTACTTGCCTCCTTAAGGTCCCCTTAACACGCGCCTTTGATCGAGGAGGCGGTTATATCAGAACGGGATTACTAAGGAGCGAAAACGCTTTGAGGATTGGGAAGATGAAAAGATTGAAACAGGTTCTTTGTTCTTCCATGGTTTAACGTTTCTGATCCTCGAAGTATTCTCCACGCATCGCGATCCTTCATCACTGTCCTTTTGGTTTATTATTTTCAATAATGAACCTTTGGAATCGAGCACGAAAAAAAAAAAAAAAATTTATCAAGATAAAAAAAGTAGGATAGAGCGGTACAATAGGCGAAAGACGCGAGGAGCAGAAAGGCTCGTCTAGAAAGGATCCGCACTCTTACCCAAGCACCCAATAAATGGGTGGAACCTGGAATGGGCGAAGCCAAGACAAGTGTTGTTGTTTCCTTCAAATTTGGCCTTGAGGTTAAATCGTGAATTCCTGTGGAAAGTGTATGTGTGGATTACAAGCTGTTTACATTATCACGGGTACTAAACGCATCTTTTGTTATTCAATGAGGTAAAAAAGTGAGTAGTAAAATATCCTTGACAGTAGGAATGAAATATATATCCTAGGATACAGTATCAGTGAGTTGAGCGATCTGAAACGGTTCCACTGAGAGATTATGTTTCACATTCCTGGTCTGAGAGTATTGGCACACCTCTAGCAGTCCCTATTATTGGAAATTTGAAGTGTTGGAGCGATTCTAAGCATGTAAGTATTCAAACTACTAGATAACATGACCTCAACACTGGAATTAAAGAAAAATTTGAATTTGTTTGCAAGTATGGCCTGGAAGAAGCCTTCTAAAATGCCTAAGGTCCTATTTGGTATTATACTGAACACTGAATTTTCCACGGCCTACAGCCTACATCTCACATAATAATGACAATACAATAGATAGAAATCAATGTTGGCAGTGAAGCTCGAAAATCCCTCCGAAAATTCCCTTCAGACCCTGCCCCCACCCAAAACTCTGAGAACTTAAGAATCCCCCAAGGTTGGATAAATCCACCTTGAGAATCCCCCAAGGTGCGATAAATCCCCAAAGTTGGCAGCACTGCTGGTACGCCATCATCAATAAATCTACCTGCTTCTCGTGGTTGGGTTCGCGTCTTCTCCGGCAGAGGCTGGGGATGCCCTTTGTGATCTCCGGCGGGTGGGGGAGGGCGTAGAGGAGCTTGTCCCAGAACCAGGGGTCGCCCCATTTCACGTAGGTGTTCATCGCGAGGTACGCCTTCAGCTCGGGGTCCAGCGCTTCAGTGTCTCCTGCAAAATAAGCGGTGGGATTTTCATTAGTGACATTTCAAATTGGCAATAACTCATTTTATCTGTAAATCCAGAAGATAGAAGAAGATCGTGGAGGGTCTAGAACTTGCTAAAGGGAGATAGAAACCAGCACACGTCTTGTAGAGTTCCATCAGCCTGGCCGACAGTGTTGCCAATCCACCTGAGTGTGAATCGCCTTTCAAAGATAAGCTGATTTTATGGGTTCGTATTTCCATTTTCATCAAATCGAGTTTACTACTAATGATAACTTACCCAGGTACCCACCGAAGATATAATGATTGTGAACGACTCGGATTTTGGGTACCTAACTATGTAGTTTGTGACTACAACAGAACAGTTATCTACCTACTCTGAACCGTTATGTATACTACAACAGAACAGTTATGTGACTACAACAGAACAGTTATCTACCTACTCTGAACCGTT
>JAEMON010000002.1:970947-1007975 GCA_030264115.1 Lygus lineolaris | reverse complement strand
CCCCCCCCCCCCCCCCAAATGGTAACCCCCTGTTTTCAGAGTGCAGATTCCAATTTCATGGGAAAAATGACCCAAAATGACCTGTCACTAGAATGGCTGATATCGATATTTTCAGTTCCCGATTATCATATAGTTATATGTCGATATTTCAGAACCAATAATTGAACCACCAATCACCACCTAACACCTTGAGATTCCACTATCCAACAGCCAACACCATCCTGACTGCTGTCTGTTGATGTCTCCCTTCCATTCCACCAACACACTGTCCACCGTGTAGTTTGCTCCATTGCCGCAAGGATTCGACCAAACTATCTACATTACATCACATTATTTTTACACGCACGCAAGATGTTGAAAAAGATTGTTCTCCAAAATAGAGAGTTCGTAAGCGTGCTTTTCGAGATACGAAGTTTCGCATCGTGGACTGTCATATCGCATCACAGCATCATCTGGGCATGCACGACCTGTTACGAAATTTCGTATAAAGGTATATCAAGATACAATAAATTCCCCAATTTCATTTAATGATTAGCGATATATCCCTTTGTAAAACTTATTCGTCTCAAGTAGTAATAAGGGAGTGAGAGTATCTAGAACTCTGATAGCACAGATTCGATGGGCATCTTTGGGCAGCTTTTCAAGTTCGTGTTTCTGTCTAATGATTGGTCGATCACTAGAAACACAAACGAAAACCATCTCAATCAATAACATTGTTTATTTCCTACCTGCCATTATCAAGGCTTTCCACTCACGTATAAAATAGTAAGTACTACTCCTTTTACGGGTAGTTTCAAGGTCTCAGGTTAAATAGTCGAGGAGGGGGGTTGAGAGGCTCCTCGGACGCAAAATTGGGTCTACAACTTCCAATGCCCATGATCTCCAAGAAAATTAGTGTTAAAACCAACTCAAAAATCAATTTTTAGTTCGTTGAAATAGAAATGTTAAGATTTCATGATGTTACTACATAAGGTCGTCTCAAGATGGCCTACCTTGACGAAAATCCAGGAGCCACGCCTGACCTTATTCCATTGCCAAGCTGGCCGGATGTAGTATGTGTAAAATAGAGATGGATGATGCCTACTTCTTAATTGTTATCAATTGATTATTGAAACTTAATGAATCCATAATTAGTCAAGTCTTAACAAATTTGAATCTGTCAAGTATGTATTCAATTCTTAACTAATTTGATTCTGTCAAGTATTCCATTCCTAACAAATTTGATTCTGTCAAGTATTCAATTCTTAACAAATTTGATTCTGTCAAGTATTCAATTCTTAACAAATTTGATCTGGCAAGTATTCAATTCTTAACAAATTTGATTCTGTCAAGTATTCAATTCTTAACAAAATAATTTGATTCTGTCAAGTATTCAATTCTTAACAAAATAATTTGATTCTGTCAAGTATTCCATTCCTAACAAATTTGATTCTGTCAAGTATTCAATTCTTAACAAATTTGAATCTGTCAAGTATTCCACTCCTAATATGAAAAATTTGAATCTGTCAAGTATTCAATTTTCATAAAGAAATAGTTAAATCTCAATTACCGATTTCTCCAAAAAGGATGATAATGACTCGAGCTCGTTTCTCACTGAGTGCCTGCGAATGCGCCGTTCTGAACTCCATTCGGCCCCAAACGCTTTCGATGAAAGATGGCGACAACACAACGACTGTCCTCCTCGAATCCTCAACAGACCTGCAACCAAAATACGAAAGACTGACTCATGAACGAATCCTCAATAAAAAAAAAGAATTAATACAGAGAAAGTACGAATGAATAAGAATATGAATATTACACCGCAGTCTGCTTAAGTCTGTGACAGTTTATGACTCGAACGGCTGCACCGATTTCAATGAGGAGTTTTTCAAAATGATTGTAAGTTCCTGCCCAGACGATTGGCTATAGTAGATGGTGTACCCTTTTCCTTCAGGGTAATCGAATGATGGCGATTAAGTTAACAAGTTCATTACTGGGGAATTATCATATTTTTTCTTTTCGAGGATAATGAGTCAAAAGAAACAATAATGAAGTCGTACGGAAAGAATAGCGCACCTACTATTTGTAATTATAGAAAATGCATTGAAATATTTATTGTTGTCCTATGGCGGGAGAGTGACGTTGAAAAGAGTGTCGTCTGCCACAACATAACACTTTTCAGGCTCCTGAATAGTGAGAATAGACTGAATGAATTATTTATTCATTCAGGGTTTCTCAAGAGCCTTTGGAATGCCACCTGTTAATCTAACAGCTGAGATTTTATTCCAGGTTTTTTCCACACCAGAAAGATAAACTTTATTTTTCTTTGTATCAACAGTGTTATTTTATTCCAAGTAACAATACAAAGGCAGAAAAATTTCTCATACACAATAATTTTCCAGTAGGTATTGAGCAAATTCACAACTTTTCACGCGACGATTCACGATTTCAAACGATTTCTGTGAGTTGATCCGTTCAGATCTTATTAATCAAAATAGATAGAATCTTGTCAAATAGAACATAATTTATTGGTGCCAATAAAGTTGATAAACCTTTTACACAGGTCATAAAAAAGGTATAAAGTAGGTAGCACAATCAGTTACAAATTAGTATGTAGGTACAGCCAGACCACCATTCACATGGCATGACTTCCTTGACAGAATACACTGGATGGCCAATGAGAATCCAGACCGAGCCACAGGGAGCAAGTTGAAGTGCTTCTCTCCACAGTAAATTGGGTCACAGCCCTTTGGGAAGTGGCTGGTAGGGGATGTGGGATCAAAAGGCCGTCTTCTCGTTGGGTAAGAATTCGTATGCTTGCTGTGTGGCAGCTCGACATTATTCCCCCTTGTTAGGCACAAACCTCCAGCATGAACAATCCCGGCAATCTCAAGATCCCCTTCCTTGGTGAAATAGGATCTACAGGATGTTCTGCTGTTCAAATTATAAAGGATACGGGCACTCGGGCAGCCTTCTCATGGAGGATGAGCAAGGATCGAGATCCCGCAGTTTACCCAGACGACTATTCCATAGGCACGTAGGCTCTGGTAACATGAGAAATATAAGTTCCTGAGCACGGTCAAGAGCTAACCACGGCTAACTCAAGTTTAAGTGTGAATAACTCTAAGTCGACTTGGATCACCTGACTTGACTCAGGAACAGTTGGCACCTGCATAGTAGCTCAGAGCTGCATGCACCTCTCGCGATCCAAACTCCTTACCTTTTTTTGTGCAGAAATACGAAAATTAAATGTTCCTTGTTGGACTAGTAAGTACTCAAACTCACCTAGCGATTTGATTCGGTATGAAGTCTCCCACGATCCAGTCTCTGTAGTGAAGGCAGAGCTTGTACTTGGGGGTGTTGCCCTCGAGCACGCGCACAAGTTCGTTCACGACGAAGGCCTCGTCCTGATGGGAGTAGCTGATGAAGGCGTCGTACTTCTTATCTTTGTCTAACTCGTCTTCAGTCACAAACCATAAACACATCCGGTGAGCGTAGAGCCAGACTTTGATCTCTTTTTGATACCTGGGAAAAATCACCACACGTTATCGTTGGATTCACCTGTGATATCTAGAAATAAACATTTCAACTACATGTACCTATCTCATCGCTGATAACTCCCTCTGTATTTTATTGAGTTTGTACACTTCTGCATAGAACTTACCGGTAATAGAGGGCGAACAGACCACCAATGAGCAGTCCGATGAGAGCAATAATCACACTGCCGATGCCAATTGCAGTGCCGGAGATTGGGCAAAGGTCGGAAGTCGTCAGGTTGGCCAATCGTTGCCCGTCGGAACAAGACACATTCAGATAGTGGTACACCTGCGGATCAAGTGAGGTTGGGTCGTCGTTTAAGCAGTTTACAGTAAAAATTCATACAACACAAGCGTACACTGGAAACAACAGTGGAAAAAGTACCACCACACGCTAATCACCCGATGCCAGCAAGTGCGAGTACACAAAAGAAAGAACGTCTGCTAAGTGTGTGTGGCATATTGCTTCCTCGTACTCAATGATTTGATAGGTAGTTCACGGTCGTGTTGATATTTTCCTGAATCGACAAATCAACATGATCTAGAATAATTGCTTTCTCATTATATTTCATGTTTTCATGTGCACTGTGGCTACCGATGATCCGATAGCGATGGAATCTACAGGGATTTACCTAGAGGCTACCAACTATTTTCTGATTGGATTGGGCCTTTAGATAGTGAGAAATCAGTGTTTGCAGAAATTCACGATTGCGCATGTACAAGAGGAGAGGCTCTTTTCATAAATCCTCTTTTGAGAGTTAAGTAATATTTTGTTCTCAAAAAATCCTGTCTTACCCGTCGGTAATGAGACTGGACGAAATGGAGGAAATCTCTGGCTGAGCAGTCGCATTTCCAAGGGTTGTTGTTCAAAGCAATCATTTTGAGGCTCTTGAGTTCTTGTAGCGTTTTGAGACTGCGGCCCAAAGTGGAGAAGTTGTTGTTGTTCAGCTCGATGACCTGTCAACAAAGTTCAGGGTAGAAATTATCTAGATATACATGAATTGTAATGTATGAATGTAATTACCAGGTAGTCATTCAGCCATTTACTCATTGAAGAAGTCCTTCTCAACTTTACCGAATGGTGGTGTTGTCTCATTCTTCAAAGAATACGAGCTGAATGACAATTCAAAATGCCTACTCAACAACCTCACAGACTTTCCTAGTTTCCCAAAAAGTAGTTCGATAAATATACAAAACATTAAGTAGTCGACGCTTTACATTAAATGGTAGCCTAACGGGTTTTAGTTCCAGTTTAGGAGTTCGTTTGTACGAGAATAACATCTCTGAAGAACGTTGTCTACTGATTTTCTGTTCAATTTTACTATTTTTGTAATATGAAGCAAATGAGCAAAATCATATTATTTGTAACCATTAATGTTAGAGGAGTACGACCTTTTTCGGAGTCGCATAGCCTTGAAAATCTGTTAGCGCGTTCCAAAATGAGTGACGAAGAAGAAGCTAATACTAAGCTGCTGCTGCAATCATTACAGCAGTCACAGAAGATGATTAGTGGTACACTTACTTACAGGTACACCCCAGTATCCAAAGTTAAGGAAAAAAGTACAGTTCCGTTTATTAAGTTAAGCTTCAGAATCAATACTCATCATACTCATTGTTCCCAAGGAACGATTGTGACGAACCTCGCGATATATAAGGTAGGTAGGTAGATAGGTATTTTATAACGAGCTTAGAATGAAAAAATTTGTGGTGTTTGGTTTCAATTTTTTTCGAACATTAACAAATTTGATTCTGAACTCTGGCCGAATATGAGCAACGATCTAGGGACCTATGTATGGATCGTTGATTATGAATGGCCAAATGACAAATTACGTGTTATACCCACAAACGAGCGCCTAAACTGAAACTAAAGACGGGCCAAAGTTGGTCCACACTGGGATGGGCAGTCCTTTGATCCGGCTTTCGTAGCTTAGACGGCTTCATCGTGGCTCAACGCCCCAAAGTTAATGAAAACTTACGCTTATATTAGGAGAGAAATGCGACAAGTTGAGGCTCTGCAGGCGGTTGTACGCGAGGTAGAGATGGGTGACGTTGGTATACGAGAAGTGGAGGGTCTCTGGGACTGTCGACAGTTGGTTGCTGTAGAGGTAGAGCTCAGTGTGATTGGCGTTGGATGGTGTTGGCAGGACTGCGGGCCAAGTCGTCAGGTTGCGCCCGTGACAGTCGATGATCAACGAAGAAGAGTGAGGTCGGAAGCGGCACTCGCACTTGTCCGGACACTTCGTACCGTGTTCGAACCTGTCCCAAACGCAGTTCACCATGTCAGGGTCAACGTCCTTCACCAACTGAAATCCGAAAAATCGTGACGCATTAATTCATCGAAGAAAGAAACAGTGTTCAACTTACTATTTATCAATAATGTTGGCTAGCGAGGCATTTTGAGAGGTGACAACTCAATTCCCTCAACAATGGAATGGATGAGAAGTGGTCACACAAATGATATACTTAGTTATCTGAGTGATTGCAAGGAATGAACTTCCACTTGTATATAATAATGTGCCTCTATAATAATGTTAGGCTCGAAACAGTAAAAAATCATATGTGTTATTCAATACTAGAAAAAGTAGTTTATGAAACGAAAATAGATGAAAAACTTACCAACTGTTGGTAACAGTACCATTTGAAATTAAATCGGATTTCAACTTCCTTTTTCAAGGTAAACACTAGGTGATAACAGTGTCGTTATTCAAGTGGGTAGAGTACCTACCTTTTGCTTCAAACTGGTGGCATTTTTCTGAACTACCCCTCTAAAATCCCAGGTGTCAACTCCATTTTGAAAAAAAAAAAATGGAGTTTAGTACCTTTTGGATACAAGCTCCTCACATCAGTCGGTGAGCACAAAAATAGTAGAGGCATACCTCAAATAAAGAGGGCACTGTACATAGTGTACATGTCTGTTATAATCTCAATACGTAGGTACTGTTAAATGATTTATTCAACCCAGTTTTGTCCGTCAACTCCCTCACAAAGTGGTCCGCACAGTTTCAAAAAATCATCGGAATATCGAAAAGTAAAAGTGTAAGACCTCGTAAGTCGGATTTTGGCGATTTTCAGATTTTCAGTGGAATAGGTAGTTTTTTAGGACTTGAACCTTCAAGCGAAGCCGTTTTTCTCGCCTTTGTCCCATCTCTTCTCTGTGGGCGTGTGAAGAAACATGTAAGTCGAAACCTGCCAGGGGTGTAGCAAGACCTTGTAAGTAGGGATGGGCTAAACAGTTATGTTATCATTTAATAATGATTAACAGGACGGTTTAATTTATTTTCGACCGACAGAAAAAAGCGTTACTGAGAAAATATCGCACCTTCGAGTGTTCAGGAAACCAGGTGGTTGTTTGTTTGTATTTGATGTTAAGATGAAATGTTCGTTGTTACGCTTCGGTGTTGAATGGCGTAAAATTATTCACTATTAAATGATCTGACTGTAGAACCTTAGGTCTACCGTCTGTTTTTTTAATAACCTGTTATCCTGTTACTGTTATTTTCATCATTTAATAATGATTAACAGGATGGTTTAATTTATTTCCGACCGACAGAAAAAAGAGTTAGGTACGGGGAAAATATCGCACTTTCAAGTGTTAGGGAAACCAGGTGGTTGTGTTTGTTTGTATTTGATGTTAAGATGAAATGTTCGTTGTTACGCTTCGGAGTTGAATGGTGTAAAATTATTCACTATTGAATGATCTGACTGTAGAACCGTAGGTCTACCGTCTGTTTTTAAAAAATAACAGGCTCCAATAACAGCCTGGGGGAGAAAAATCTATGGAACCGTAACATAATAGCATTTTTTATGAGAAGGTTTTTTTCGTTTCCTGTGAAATTTGAAGTTTTGTACTTACGAGGTCTTACACTTTTACTATCGATATACCCCTACATAAACTTCAGTCAGTTCAATTCTTCCGAAGGTAGGGGGAATGTCCCACCGAATTATTGTGAAAACATCTAGTGAGACTTCACACTACTTTTCTCAACTCAAATTAATGATAAATCGAACGGACAAGGCAATTGATCAGGAAACTTTTTGTCTCTGAACTCAGTAGGTATATATTTTCCTTGAAATGAGAGGTGTCGGAAGTTGTTTTTAGTCTTTCTATGACTTTGTTGACATTCTTCAAAGGACCATGGGTACTCTTTCTGGAAGTGCTTCCGAAGACGAAAAATCAGCTGCCGACTTCGGTATTTCAGGGGTTTGCCTTTCTGATAACCCAACAGGATATTATCTGGTATTATGTCAGTATCAACAACCCTTGGAGCTTCCATAATTTTGCCACACTCGAAATGATCATAACAAAGACGAAACCAATAATTAGTTGTGATTAGATAATTAGTCAGTGAACAAACCCAAGTCAACACCAATTAAGACAATCAGGTGTATAACAAACGGTAGATAGGTAGTGCGCAAACAAGCCAACATGAGAAATGCTGACAGATCTTGACTGGATGGCAATCAGGAGGGATGACAGTAATTTACCTTGCTGTGTAATATGAGAGGTTCGTGGCAAATCAAGTCCATGGAATCCACAGTTACGATATAATTTACTTCAGGTCTCATGTCCTCTCTCAATAGCCGCATCAGACTGAACGCCTGGCAGTCACAAATCAGGGGGTTGCCTACGAAAAAATAAAACACAGTCATTTAGGTATTTTTTAAAAATCAGTCTCTTCGATTCAAAAACAGGTACATAATCATATTATTAGATAAGTAGAATTGTGTAACATGTAACATGAATGAGAATAACCAAATTCTTCCTAAACGATGTTGGATAACTAATACTGAAGTTCAAATAATACTGAACATTTTAGGGTACATGTATCACAGAAATAACTTGAAAATCCAAGTAAAAACTCAGCGAGAAACAATAAACTACAGGAAAGAACCACCATTGATCATGAATATCTGAACAAAACACAGTCAGCCGGTTTTACGATTGAAATTAAAACACTATTATTATGATTCATTAATCATATTGGATTGTAACTGAGTCTATCAGGCTCGGTTGCCAAACTGAGCAGATAGAAGGTAAGAAAATATGTCAGAACAAGGACATTTTTTAGATTAAGTAATAATGATGGTTTTCGTGTCTCGAGGCAGGATAGTGACCTCATTATAGTCGTTGTTGTAGTAGGATGTGGTACCTTTTAGGGTCACCCGGCTGCTGCGATTCTCCATTTGAGTGGTCGGGAGCCCTTCAAATTTGAACTGAGCTATACTCTCGAGCTCGTTCAGGTCGACGACCGATATGTTGTTGAAACTGAGGTTGATGGTCGGTCCTGAGGAGAAGTCGAAGTCATCACCCTGGAGGAGAAAGCACAATGTAAACAAACGTGTTATAGTTGATCTAGTACCGACTAATAGTCTAATAGTCCACCTGCAATGACTTCGAGCTCAGCTATAGCGCCTTGAGGCTGATTTTCAACTTCCTAACTTTTAATTAGCTTTAAAAGTCCACACTAAGTATGATCAGTATTTTGTCTACAGCTGAGGCAGATTTGGTCATTTGCACGGAATAACGTACGTGAACGGGGAAAATCGAGAAAATGAAGATGTTTCGTTTACATTTCAGCGATCCGAGCGCTAAGCAAGCATAATAAACCGGCTTGTAATAATTAGTAGCTTTTCGAGACTTGCACGAGCAAAATATAATTGTTCAATATGATAGATGAATCAAATAAACATTTGCTAGCCGAAGCTATCCGAGCCAAAGGTGATTTCTAGAGGAATTTGACCCTCTTCTTCAATGAGAAGCCAAAATAATCTTATTCTGAGCCCTTCCAGGGAAAATTGAGACAACCTTTGTTCCTACTTGGTAGCTACTTGACCTGAATTCTCGGGGCCGCATTCAAAAACTTGTTCAAGCCCATAGGAAATCCTGAGGGGACGTTACAGGAAGCTCATAGAAAACCCTATGAGAGATTCAGTTTCATAAATGCTCCTTACTTACTTGTTAGGTAAAGAGGAGGTATGTTCAACGGGATTTAGCTTAATCGTCGCTTCCTTAAGAAACCCTCAACTGATAGGGTGTCCTTAGGCATATCCTCACCTAACGAAGCTAAGCTCCCTACCGACCTTTACATCTCCTTAGAGATAATATTGATACTGTTCATCGATATCGTCTTTGGTGTAAGAGAAAATCGGAGTGGTATGAGTGAATTGGTGTTTTCAATTGGCTGCCCAGCCTGAGGTGAAAAGAGAAAAGAGGGAAATTCCAGATGATGAGGATTTCAGAACCCATGAGTAGAACACGCATCAGTATTAGAATGGAAAATGATAGTTGCCGCAATTGCTTACTGAAAACTTACATTGACATAACTGAGGTTGTTGTAGCTGAGGTCGATGTTCTTCAGTTTTACCAAAGTGTTGTGCCAGTCCGAGTAGCCAATCCTAGTCAGACGGTTGTGAGAGAGCAAGAGAGTCTGAAGGTGGACAGAGCTCTGGAAGACGGACGAAGTTCCGAAAGAGTCGGCTGAAGGGTCGTCGAAGTAAGTGAGGTCAGCGATCTCGTTAAACGACAGATCGACGGTGATGAGGGAGCGAGGGAATGGCTGGTGAGCGACCTGCGCTATCTGGTTGTGCGACAGGTCGAGAGTCGTGAGGCTTTCCAAGCCAGTGAAGAACGAACTGTAAAAAATAGAGACGTAGAAAATTAGAAGGTTCTAAAAAACCTTGCAAATTACTCTAAAATTATCAACTTCATTTCGTATCCACAACTTTCATTTGAGGTTTCAATGTTTATTATTCATTATGATTCAAAATGAACTATGAAAGTCGTGTTTAATTTTTTTTAAACCATAATTTATCTCCTTTGATATTTGGAGTGGGAGTATTTCGTTACTTTCACAAGTTTGTTTAGATTTCGTATTCGTGCATGCAGAAGGTATTGAATGAAACAACCTTTGAGTACTTGCTACTACATAGGCTGCTAAATTAACAAGTAAAAGCGGAGGCAAGCTTGGAAGAAAGGATTCTCCTACCCTTCCCTTTCCCTCTTCCGATACAGGGTGATGTATTTATTTATTGTTTCTTTTTGTTTCCTAGAGTGTAAAGCATAGACATTAGCTTTAAGAGCCACTCATCTGATCCGGACCCTGGGCATCGTCAAGTAATTGTCCTAAAGAGGCTACGTACGAAATTACAGCTTCCTAGAGTATAAAGTATAGAAATTACCTATTAAAATGATTTAACCACCGCTTCACAAATCAAACCGTTCTCGCAATACTCGGATCACCTGCTATGAATCAAATCATCGAAACACCAGCTCAATGAAATCATCAGAAATTAACTAGCAGTTGCACAATACCAATTAGGTATTGAGAATGATCACCTGAGTGTACACAATAAATTATACAAATAACCATGCTCATAACTCGGCTTGTTGGCCACGCACTTCGCAGTAGTTAACATAATATGGTTGAATAAATCGAGAGCTTTCGAACGAATGGCCAACGAATTTTGTGGGATGAAAAACGACGAAGTACCATTTCCCTAGCAACGACTCGCTTGTAAGCGGAAATCATCAGAAAACCAACCGTAACGCTTTCTCTTAACACTTTTTTCGTTTATGTGCCAAAGTAAAGACATAAAATGTCAAAATGCTGGAGTTTAATTATTAATCGGAACACAATTTAATAGCCATTATCTACCTAGTTTTAAAGCCCACCTGCTTTAAACATGCGACGTCACACTATAAACATGGTAATCTGAATAACTCAATAGAAGACATGATGTAGAAATGGTGTCTTACACCTAAAAAGCTCCATAGTTGAGCCACAGTTTAACCCGTGGGTGTCTCTATAATAAGAAGTTCCATCAGCGTATATCGTCCATAACAAATTTGACAAATAAGGGTTTCTTTGTTGTAAGGTGCACTCATTGCTAGGTTTTTGTTGAGACTAACTTGAAATGTTCTAGTGAAGTGACTTCCATTCCAACACTTCTTCCAATTCTACTTGGAAAAAAAAAAAACAAGTTATGCGAGTCTTGGCACGATCTCATCCCAATCTTTCTTCTTTGACATGAATGAGATTAGATATGAAGAGATTCGGCACCACAGAATAGGTTCCGTTCTTCAGAAACAACGGTTTGTTGGTAAGCATGGAAAATGGCCCATCTAACTTAAAGAATCAATACAATATTCGTACTCACTCAGAAATGCTCTGTAGATTGTTGTACGCCAAATTCAGTTTGACGAGCTCTTTTTGGAAGGCAAACAGATCGTCAGGAACCGTGGAGATCTTATTGTGAGAGAAGTCCACATCCAGAAGTTTTTGGTTGTCCTTGAAGATTTTAGCCGGAAGGGTGGCAATGCTGTTCCAGTTCATGATGAGGGTGGTGAGGGCTGGCGATCCCCAGAGGAAGTCTTCAGGGAGAGAAGAGATGTTGCAATGGTGCATCCCTACGTCGTGGAGGTTGGGGAGATTCGAAAGCAGACCTGGAGGAATGACTCTGAGCTCCACACGGTTGTGGTTCAATGTGAATCCCTCCAGCAATGTGTTACTCGAAAAAAGACCTGCAAACGATGACAAATCACATGTTAACAAGATGTGACTCTACAAGGTCCTAAGGATAGATAAGAGAGGACGAACAATTTTGAGAAATTCACACCAAGATCATGGTCACCAAGACCACACCAAGATCAGTTTTTAATTAGGTAAATAAAATGTTAGTTCATGTGCCACATAGTTGTTGAGATGACTTCAGAAAACCCTAACACATAGGTATCTAGTTGTTTTGAGATAATCACAACCCAAGGCACTGGCCTTTAATAGAAATCTGACTCATTAAGTAATGGATGTCACTACATTATCATCGGATTCCGCTCGGAGTGAACGTTTCCGAAGAATGTTGAATATGCAACGGAGTTGTGAGCAAACATTCCTACCTCATCGAATATTTGCCTCGGGAACCCAAAGAATTAGAACCCATAACAAATTTTAGCGCCGACAGAGTATCTCAGATGAATAATTCAAATTAGGCAAAGGCTTGTTGTTAGCCGAAAGAAAACAAAAACGTAAATGCAAGTAAACACGGCACTTCTTCATTTCACAGTTTGATAGAAATAGGTTGTCGTGCGTACCAGAAAGTGGGATTCCCTCACCACGTATGACTCAAGGTTTTTGATTTAAAAAAGAAACGAGGCTTCACACTACTTTCCTCACCTGTAAAAACCTAAAAAAATAGCTATTTTTGCGGATTTAAACCCTGATTTCGGCCCTCAATATATTTTTGTGGAGATGATGGGTCTCGGAACTTGTTTCTACTTGTTAGAAGTAGTAAATCCTGTGAATTTCATCAAAATCGTTAGAGCAGTTTAGGAGAAAAAAATGGGCTAAAAACGAAGTTTTTTCACCTTTTTGGAATATTTTCTCCCCCTTATAATTGAACTGAAGGGCTGAAATTCTACTTTCCTCAACCGTAAAAACCTGAAAAATGGCTATTTTTGCGGATTTTAACGCTGATTTCGGCCCTCAATCTATTTTTGTGGGGATGAGGGGTCTTGGAACTTGTTTCTACTTGTTAGAAGTAGTAAATCCTGTGGATTTCATCAAAATCGTTAGAGCAGTTTGGGAGAAAAGCTAAAAAATGGGATAAAAACGACGTTTCTTCATCTATTTGTAGTATTTTCTCGCCCTTATAATTGACCTGGAGGACTGAAATTCTTAAGGTCCTCGGACATGTAGAAACCAATCGTCGAAATCGGACTTTCATTTTCGAAGGAGCCGCATTCGTGTTCATACACATACATACTCAAGGACTTACATACACTTTTCCAATGTCGATTAGGACCACTTGAAGGTTTTCAGAGTTTCAGAAATTGGGTTTTCTGCTGATACCAATACTTTCCATTCAGCTTCAGGTGGGCTGAGGAAAGTAAAAAAAAAAAAAAAAAAAAAAAAAAAAAAACAGGGCAGGGAAATAGTTCAATCAATAGAAGCAATTACCTACCTTGAGGCAAAGCCATAAAGCTGTTCCCATGAAGGTTTATTTTCTTGAGTTTCTGGAGATCGGAAAATATGTCTGGCGGAAGAGTTGCAAGGTGGTTGGAATTCAAATCCAGGGACTCCAGGTTGGTAAGGTCGGAGAAGAGGCTCCGGGTCAGGTTTTTGAGCCTATTTCCCCACAGATTGAGGAGACGAAGTCTGGTGAGGTTGCGGAATATCCCGGGCTCGAGGTAGGTGAGATTGTTGGAACCGAGTTCCAGGACGTCCAGCTTGGAGACTGGGCGGAAGATGTTCTTCGGGAGGCGAAGGAGGTTGTCTCTGAGATTCAACCATGTCAGGTTACCTGAATCAGAATACAAAATTGACAATTTGGTGGAAAATACGATCTTCTCAAATCGAGAAGGTGGTTGGAAAAGTCCTTATTGATCCATTTTCGGATAAACGTCCAAATGTCTTCTCTGTGGTAGGTAAACATGTAAATAAAAATTTCATGGGCTATGCCTATAAATGCCTTCGACTATAATAATAATGTAGAAATCTAAAAGAAAGAGAAATGCAAGGGACGCAGTTTTCCTCACTCTGGGGAGGAGGACTTTTCTGAAAGGTACTACTGTAGGCATATCTAGAGGTGAGAAATGAAGTTAGACTTTTAGCATTTCGAAAAAAAAAAACTGTTTGGTTGGTTCGCATAGTTGAGCGTTTTCCATAGAAATCCATTTTAGATGTATTTGGAGTCGAACAGGTACATGAGTATTAAGGGCGATGTGGATATTGCGCGTATTCAGTTTTCTTCATAAAAATACTAATACAACAATAAGGTTAATAGGAATACAGGCGAAGCTGTTGATAACCACTGCAGAAATGGTATGGGCTCTTCTTCTAGCTGCCTCTTCAATCTTACTAAATCATTGAAGTCGCCCATTGCAGGAAGACAGGAACAGTTACCTCGTTTTTGTGATACCCTACAGAAATCTGTGAATGGTTGCCAACTCATGTTTTACGTTCACGATAGATAATTTTTTTGGAAATCGAGTTCTTTCACATTTATCAGTACCACGTTCCAAATATTTTTTTTTCTATTCTATGATTCTCCATCAACTTTTCAGTTTAAGAAAGCTTATGAAAATCTGTACAAATTCGATAATATTCAGTAGAGTTGAAGAGTTGGCAACCCTGCCAGAGGAGTCTGACCTGAACTTGCCTGATGCTACAAGACCCCTCGTTTCAAACTCGTGTGACGTCAGATCGAGATCGAGTTACCACAGCACCTACTACGATTTGAATATAAACCCAAATTTCTTCAATGCAAATCAGAATAACTGCAAGATATTTTGTATTTTCTCTACTGTTTGATCCCACAGAAAAAACTTCAAATGAAAAACAAGCACAGAAAAAATTTCGGTTTTCTGACCTTCTGGAATAAGAACTAATTAGCTAATAACTAATAAACCTAGCTAATTGGATGACCTAGGCGTGACTCCATAATAATTTACAGAGTCGGCCTGCAGGTCGTCCAAGAACTATTACTACTATTACTCTCACTAGTATCAGTCTTGACTTTCGACTCGTACATACCAGCGTCTGCGAAGAGATCTTCAGGAACCTCTGTCAGCATGTTGTTTGTGAGTGCGAGTTTGGTCAACTCGCCAAGACCACTCAAATGGTTCCTGGTGAGGTGATGGCTGTAGTTGGCGAAGCTCTGGACGTTCAGGCTCATCACGCGGGTCATGTTGGTGTCTGCCATCAGCTGGCGGAAGGGCACGTCGGGCAGCGGACATAGTTTCACGACGAAATTACTTCTAGGACCTGCAACATCAAACCACTAAATTATCTCTCAGAATTAGCAACCCACAAAGCACATTTGAAAAGGCGTTTACCATATCCAGAGACGCTACCTCAGTTTTAGGATCATCCATTACTTCTGGGAGATATTTCACCGTTGAGATGACGTCAATCGTTTTTTCTTTAGTTCATTCCCATAAACTACCAGGATTTTGCAGCTGAAAATGGGGTGTGCGCATATTTTTTTTCTTTTTCCAAAGATAGATCTTAGCGAGAGCTTTCCGAAATGGTGCAACATGAAGGGTATCCTATTAGCATAAAAGAGTTTTGAAGTTAATAATGATGACGTCCCTCCAATTTTGACGTCACGCGTCTATTTCCAGCTCTTTTCTGGCTCGACCAGACGGAATTTTCAGTTGAAAACGATAGAACGGTTTTTGAGAACGCTGAACCAGATTTTGAGGTCAAAATTGAGAGTTTCCTATGCGCACTCCGTATTTGGATAGAGGAGTTTTCGAGGATGCTAAACCGATTCTGAGGTCAAAAAACAGCGAGTTCCGACCAACGTCTGTCAGAAAGATGGTGAAGAATGGAAAGGACCAGCAAAGGGATGAGTGAGCGAGGTGAGCATGGAAGAATCCGTGGACGGAGTTATAAGACTCAAGACTAATAAGAGCTATAAGAAGAGGGTCATTAATGCCGACGCTCATTCATATCGGACTCAGGATTGGGAGTCCATTGCTCAGAGGGACTATTGCAGGTCTACCAATCTGGTTGAGAACCCATGCAACAACAAGGAATATCGCCCTCTTGAACGAGTCGCTTCGAAAAATCTATAACTTTCAATTTCAAAGCGTAGGTAGTAAGAACATGTTATGAGGATCGTGGGGACAGTTGAAAACCTGTCTAAAAGTGGGAGATGGGAGACACCTTCTGGCCCTTTCAATATTCATACTTGGTAGACCCTTACTGTAGAAGCGACATCTGCCAAATGTCACACGCAGAGGGGGATTCTTACAGTTGCCAAGCTGAAGTGATAGAAGATTAAGGGCGTCAAAGGGGAAAATATACCATTCTCCAGGCACTATAAGGATAAGTATAAGGATATAATATAATAAGGATAAGTTTCTAGTACCAAAAAATTAAGGGAGGAGCTTCACTCTCGTTTTTCATTGGTATAGCTTAGTACTCCTCTCAAGAATATACGTACCTAATCAATAATCATCTCTCTGACTTAAATGGATAGCCAAAGCTGTTATTTCAACTTTAGTTATTAGCCTCAGTTGAGGTTGTATTACGGAAACTGAATAGAACATTAGGTATCTAGTTATTTAAACATTACTCCCTCTCCACCTCAATTTTTACTTTTCCAGGGCGTCAAATTCATCTTTGGCTTAATTTAGAAAGGGCCGAAGTATAGTTGAAGTCATACAGTTTAGATCACGTGTGGCGGACATTACAGCTGAGAACCCAAGATTTACCCCTCCGCTTCCCCAAAACTCCCCCTTAAGCTCAAAGTTGAGAACGTTTTGAAGGTCTACCATCCAGGTTGGGCTGATTTGAAGATTGATGTTACTCATGTGTCTTGTGAGTAGCTAGTAGTAAAAAATGTAGTAGTTAACTACTGTCGAACTCTTGTAAAATAGCATGAAACGGAAAATGAACGCAAAATTTCTGGATGCTGATCATTAATATGGATTACGGTTTCATTGCTATAGATTGACTCAATGGGAGCGTTCCTGATGTTGGAAATTATACTTTACAGGCAAACAACTAGTATAAATGTTTCTGGATTGCTGCCTACCTAGATTGAGGTTCTTGAGGAGATCATAGTCGGACGAAGAGTCGGAGGAGGTACACTTGATCTCGACGACGCCACCCTGAGATCCGTGGACGCTGACGAGGAGTGCCGGGTGTGACGACGGAAGACCGCCAGGACACTGCAGCTCGTAGTCGCGGTTGCTGCCGTCGCAGGTGCAGTTGCAAGCGCCTTCCGGACAGAGATCGTCGGGACATCCGGCGAACCTCTGGCCAGCCGCGATCACCAGGAGGCAGCAGCAGGCCCAGGCCAGGATCAGCCGCGAGGGTCCCATCCCTCTGCAACAAAGAAAGAAGTGAATCGTTAGAGCGAAACCTTATTGAAGGAGGAAAAGCCAGAAACGCTGGCCATCTATAAGGATTGCTTATAGCGGAACACGATGAGTGGTAGCTGCTCATTGAATCCCCTTTTCATAACAGAAAGCAAAGTATGCACAAAACAGTGATACACATAACGATATGAGTCCGATTCGCTAGAAACATTGAAATCATCTTAGAAAAAAGCAATGATGGACTTGCTGAACACGATATGCCTGGGAACACAATAACCTACCTGTAATATTTTAGATACAAAAGGTGCAACTAAAACAGCAATGAACAGCACGAAAATCTAACCTTTCAAGCATCTACTACTTACTACTTTCTGTATCTATCTACGTATTGTTATACCCAGACACGTGACTGAATGTCGGCAATTCCAGAGAAATTAATGTCAAAATTAGCAGCTCGATTACTCGTACGCTCTGTCTATAATGTATAATATTGAATCTCGTACAACATCCGTACAAAAATACACCAATCGTAGCGAGCCAAAGCGTTTTAAGACGACCTATTCGTCCAAAATTGTTCACATTGTGATGGTAGGTAGTTCAGGATCATTCCAGTTCGTGGTTAGATCTGTTCATGAAATCCATGGACTGCAGACTAAATATGTTTAGTAAAAGGGGGCAAGGACCCATGTAATTCAGTTTTTCACATTTTTCTCAGCCAATTTTCGTCCGATTTTGATGCGGTTTGCGGCATTCTCCTTGTCATTCAATTCTCTAGGGAGAGCATCTATGTATACTTTTAAATTCGTAATTTTGAATTATTCACGTCCTTTTTTAAAAGTCAAATTGGCATAAAGGCACATAGACTCCGTAGAAAAAAAAAAAAAAATAGGAAGAATGCCGCCAACCGCATCAAAATCCGTTCGAAATTGGTCGAGAAAATGGGAAAAGTTATGCAATGCTACAATGGTTAGGGGAGAGGGTAGGGGGGAGGTTATTCGTATTTCAAACCTATTTGTCCTAAGTAGTAATAGTAAGAGTTATATGAAGCAAACTGCCTCTTATAGTAAGAGTTCTTATAAACCCTTCGGTAGCTGAGATTTAGGCATTTTTGAGGACATTTTGGGCTCCGTCCCTTGCCCCCTTAAGTTATATTCATGCTGGTATTATCCAATATGTTTGTGTTATACCAATGTACATGTGCCTATATAAATAAATAATTAAAAAAGTACATCGACCATTTTTCCTTTTTCAGCACCTACCTACCTAATGGACCATTGACCATTGTAATGGTCAGTGTTTTTCCACGTGTTCCCCCTCACATTGTCCCCTATAAATATTTTCTTTGCCGATGAAATTCGCACGGTCCACCGACGGCCTCCGTACCAGCTGACTAACTTGAAACCTTTCAATTATGCACTTCCTGGATCTGCCAGCCCGGAAACCGACGGAGGTGCCCCCCCACGTTTCCAGCCGGATGAATAATTGCTGAATAGGACGTTGATATCGAAGGGTTGCCCTTGAAGGGCAGTAAAAGCTGCTTTGTCCCTCGGGGGGACCTTTAGAGAGGCAGGAGGGGCTTTGGGGGTCGGAGGGGGTTCAAATAACAAAACCTAATTTGAATACGCCTCCTTTTTCTCGTTGGGTAATTGATGAGGAAGGGTTATTTTTTCTTCGCAAAAGGGCGTTTTTGGTGTCCCTGAGGGAGTCACACCAAAGGTCCCCCATCACTTGGCACCCCAGATAACACCAAAGCTCCGACCCCTTTCGTTTTTTTGATCGAATCAAAAATGTAAGAAGCACAGCGTGGTGTCGAGTGGCCTGTTGAGCGGTGACATGAAAATTAATTCTCCCTTCCCATATCCCCCAACCTTCCTTCCTTCCTCTTCTCCTTCGCGGGGTGTCCTTTCAACCCTCCATTCGTGTTATCTTCTCCACGTGTCGTAGGTTCTTTTTACATTTCACGACGTAGAGCGAGAATTTGATAATACATAAACATTATTAACAAGATGATCAAGACAAGATGATATCGGACAAGATGGTACTGGACAATAGGTCAAGCCAAAGCCACTTGAAAACAGAAAATAAATAAATAAGCACTCAATAAAGAACAATGCCAAGACATGGGACTTTACACCAAGCTCCTAAACTTTCCACTAGTACGTACCCCCAAGCGAAAAACTTCTTCTTGCGACCCTAGAAAAACAAAAAAATTTGTGAACAACTGAACCTAGGGCAGGAATAAGGAAAAATTTCCATTCACACAGCATGAGTTGATGAGCGAATTTTCAAAGAATCATTTTAACCAATTTCGTGGGCGATTCTTATCACGCTGATTCCGAATGTGGGTATCGTATGTTCCTATGTTTAAGATGGTAGGTACTTTACACGAACAACCTAAAAAAAACGGTTTTTCGACCCTTAATTTTCAAAATTTGACCCCTTGGAGTACTCCTCATTAGTCAGAAACACGAACTTGAAAAACCGAGATGAGCAACTAAAAAACATGATCCTCCGTAATAAATACTTTGGAGCACACAAATCTTCTTCTATCTTCCTCCATTTTTCGTTTTATCAAAACCTCTTTGCAACCGACAAGCTGAGACACAATCACTGAAAACACACAAATGCCACTTTTCGATCAGCAGATAGGTAAAATGTCGCTTGTATTATAAGTGTTATGAGTTTTATTTTTTTTTACACAAAGAACTCGCACTCTGCGCGAGAGACGTGGAAAATCGACACCTTTATACTTTTATCCTCGCTTATCGTAAAATTTTGTAACGCATTTTTGGGACATATTTATACTTATCAACACCTCATATTATTTATGTACAGTAGATCCTAGAATAAATTCGTAACGCAACTTTAGTGACACCTTTATACTTCTAACCTCGCTTACCGTAGTCTGTCGACTACAATAATAAAATATTGTGAAACACATGTTACAAGAACTATTAGTAGGTACCAACTAAAACTTTTAGATATGTGAAATTTAGTGAACAGGCCCCAAAAATAAATTAATCTATATATCTTAATATATTACATTGAATCCCTATTTCCATATGTCACGCAATAACTTGAGAATGAGTGCACCAAATTGAATAATTTTTTTTGAGTAATTGAATAATTTTTTTCCGACATGAGGGCTCTATCCTCACTCTAACTGTCAGAGCGAAGCAAGCGTTTGGGATCTGGAAAGTCAACCGTTGTGGGACCGTGCAACGCAATATAAATAAATACCCATACCTATACCTATCCAATATCGCTGGCGGCATTAGGTATAGAGATAAATTATTATTGGCGTACAGGTAAAATTCTACCATAATGCAAAACGACGAAATAAATTGAGAATTTCAGACCTAACACATCTTTGAGAAACAAACTAACCATACAGAAACACTGAAAATTTTTATTCAAATAATTCTAGTAGAATATTGGGAGGTACCTATTCAAATCAGATTCCTGGTCTCAGTATAGCAACTCTCCACCAAACCGCAGAAGTCGTTGGTTACCGGTGTCAGTGACAATCCCGTTTCAGGTCGATGGTATCACATGTCTCGAAAGTCCGAATCATTAGAAAGGACAAACGGTCTGCAGCCCACTAGAAGCCGCCCGGGTGGTTTCTTTTAGGATCAATTTCACGACAAGACATGGATTAAAAAAGTCTTCCAATTCGGGTGGGCTTCCTCACTTTTGTAACATGGACGTATCGAATCAGTTAGTGAACATTTCAGCGAAATTGGTAGAATAGCTCCGGAGTTATTCCTAGGACAACGAATTTGAAGTTTGCGCTTGCTCAGTAGCTATTACTGATCCAACCGTGATGAAATTCATCTGTCTTGAATCAGATCCCAACTGTCCTCCGAATTTGAGGGCAATCGGTCCATCATGAACTGAGATATTGTACTTTCAGGAAATTCACGTTTGCGCATGCGCACACGCTACTAGCGGTCCGATGGCTATGGAATTCATAGGGGACAGTCAAGGGGCTAACCCACACAATCCCTGAATATTTCATTAAATTGGGACTATAACTTCATATAGCTTTGCCTGGGACAAGGAATTGACCACAGACAGACCGACAGACACGGAACCCAAATTGTTCAGAAAGCCCCGAAACGACCAAGTGGAAATTTTGATTTTGGAGGAAACAAATTGTTTTTATTTCTTGCATTAACATTGTTTATTTAGAAAAAAATTACACCATTAGAATAATGGTTTTGTATGATCATAAAGGTAAGTTCTTCATGGTTTTTTTTTTTGGTGTTTTTAAGACTCTACTTTTGTTTCCCTCGGTAGTGAGGAAGCAAATATCAGTTCTGAGGCATTTCCAGGTGAGAAGTGAAATTTTTTGAGAAAAAGGTATTTACAGGTCCTAGGTAGGTTTACAAATAGGTAGGTACCCACCCTGACATCATAAAAATGTGGAGAAATCAGAGATTTTGGGCGTGATTTCTTCCCTGTATCTATGAGAGATCCAATGTCGAAAGAACTTCCAAGGGCTTCAAGGCTCTCAGCATACCGAGATTCATAACAGTGCCCTTTTCCATAACAACAAGGATTGGGATGAAATTGGATTTTTTTAAATCCAAATCCTCGATATTTTTGAAAAGACAGGACTCGCTCCTCCTACCTTGCCTGCGAAAATGCCTGGATAATGGTGCGGTGATTAGATAGAAGGCAGTGGGCAGGAAATCGTACAAAGTGGAAGAGGAATAATTGTGCAACGGCTTCACTGGTGTCCCACAATCCGGCTACTAATAACGTGGAGTGAAAGTTAGAAGGCCCTTCGCTATACAACCCCTCGTGGCACCTGTTTGAGACTCTCATTCAAACTCTGTTGTTGATGGGTGATGGGGTAATGAATAGGTACCTTACTTTCCAAAATCTGATGATTGAAATAATTAAGCACAGAACTCAATGAAGAAAGTGGCTGTCATGCAGCATGAGTTGATGAGCGACTTTCAAAGAATCAGTTTAGCCGATTTCGTGAGTGATTCCTACAGGAAATTTGGCGCTGATTACGAAAGTACCATAATATAATGTATTCATATTTTTACAAGAGTAGTTTACACGAAAAAACCTCAAAAAACACTTATTTGACCCCTTATTTTCAGAATTTGACCGCTTAGAGCACTCCAAAAATTCTGGACAACTGAACTGAAAGCCCACAAATAGACCCACACAAGAATGAATTCTTTCAATTTTGAAGTCCACTCGGTGAAGTCAACAACTAATAATGGACTGTGTATCTGGGAAAAATACCATTACCGTGCGGATATATACAAATTACACGTCGCTGAACTATAACTAGGGTAGGTATATTCAGCCAACTTTTGCTGTGGATCTGCAGCCCCCCCCCCCCCCATCATCATCATCATCATCATGCAGTTGCTCAGAGGATGGTGAGGACGAAGGCCAAGCGGCAGGTGCGTATTTTTATTCCTATCATTACCGCCCTTCTATCGTTTGTCGATCAATTATTTTGTAATCACATGTTCTTAGCCATAATAGCCTTAGCAAAATAGCGTTGAGTTAGCACAGGTAGTTCAAATAGAATGGCCAGCTCTCAAACCTTAAATTCTTATTGCCGCGCATTTATCCAACTCATTACCACTGTTGTAATATGGTCAATTCGGCCGGAGGTAATGATGAAAACGGGCGGTAATGAGATACTCACCTTATATAAGCCCTTTATAACCCTCATTCTCGTTATCGCCACGCTATCAATTCTGTAAATTTGAATTTGTGGTCAGAAAATGAGAACTGAGTTCAATCTTGCATTTCAAACACTTCAATATAGTCCCAGGAAGTTTCATGAATTTGCTCCAAAGTGTTTGAAAAGGTTCTCTATCTCGAAATCTAGACCCTAGAAATTGAGTTTTCTTCGAGAATGAACCGTACCTATCAGGTTATCAGTAGGCAGTAAAAATCAAGTGAACGGACTCAGACCAGGTCTACGTGGCTCAGGACACGGAAAGAGCCAAAGAATTTAGCGCTTCAGCCGTCAGTTCCATCTTTAGTACTTCTTGTTTTATTGCGTTACGAATTAAGGAATTTATGTTGCCCCACCCTGTTTATCCAAATGTGCTCCTCTGCAGGCTCTAATATATTCTAAAACCTTCAAAACATCTATATTTATGTATAGTCTCACGCGTGAAAGTCAAAATATGCAAATAGGCTCTAGCGATAAAGCATAATTCACATCAATAAATGAATACCTATAATTGAGCAATCCACTTTTTAGAGGTTACGGACCCAATTTGCATATGGCAAGGGTGCGATGAATGCATATCCTTGCGATTCCTGCGCTGGCATGGAAAGACTCAGAGTAGAGGGAAATGTAATGTTGACAACAGAAAGGGCCATTTCCCAAAGACAATAGTATTGTGCCTGCCTTATAGAATTATCTGCAATCAGTTCCATGTACTTGATCCTCTGGTTTTCAGACGCGACAGTCTCCATTCACTGGAAAGGTTTAGTTGACAATAGAGCACAATCAGCTAGAAGGGAAAGCTATTGCGTTTATCTCAATTTGTTCTGAATTATCGTATCTATTGTGTCCATGAAATCACACGCTCAAACACAGTCATATGAAAACACACCAACGAGTTCCTTCAACATCTTGCAACGACTAACGAACAGAACCCTTTTCAGACAACTTGCCAACTCCTGATGCAACAGTATTTTACCCAAATCATACAAAACGAAGCCAATTTACATTTCGGTTTAGTATGAATACATTTGTGCAGAGTCTGCATCCTCTACATATAGTCGGTGAGTTCATTAGACCCATTTCAGATTTCAAGAGCAGAACATGGGGTAAAATTAGCACCCTTAAAACGGACAGAAAGGGGTTGCTGCTGTGGAAATCGGCTAACTCTTTGTAATCTGTCATGTGTTTTATTTCAAGTACCTACCTATTATGTCATCAAGTCACTATTTATTTATACTACTGAGTCATCTAACCTTTCAGTCTAGCTTTTATCTAGCTCACTTGTCATCATTCAATGCTTTGTGCCAACCGCTTTTCAGTCTGGTCTTATCCTCTCACACTATATTTCTCCTCAAATATTATTGTAATATCAGACCATACCCGGAGTATAAATAAATTAATATGTATATGAAACACAAGGAGGACCATCAATGGACCAGCTACTACTCTCCTAATCATCTAGGGATGAAAAATAGGGGATGCAACTTTCATAGTGCCATAATAGCTCGAAAACTTTCAACAGAAGACACATTTAGTTTTTTACGATTTAAAATAGTTTCCAATTCTTAGAATAGAATGCGACTACCTGGTACACTGTGAGTGAAAACAATCGTGCTGTAATATTTTACAGGGTTTCTCTTATCCGAATGAACCTCTAAAAAAATTAACTTTTAGAATATATTTATACTATTAGATAACAGTATTGGGATGCCTAAATCGAGAACAATAATTATTTCAAGACAAACAACGGAGTCACCGACCAAGTAACGGAGAACGAAACATTTTACTAACGATGCCAAACATATCCGACATCACAAATATTAATAGCTATCTAATTGCTCTTAGGAGAAAATGGGGACATCGGAGCCGCCACTAACGAGCCAGTGATTTGGGGCACCACAATGTTGGAAACAACTCCGTCGAAATCTTCCTTAAATACCTAACCAATAGTTGTTCCTGCGCATAACGTACGTCCCAAGTAACGCAACAGAATTTTGGTTGTTAACAAACTGGTGAGTAAAATTATAAATTTTACCGAAAAAACAACCGCTAAATAGACGAATTACCTATCAATATAATGTTCCTTGGCCTTCAGAAGAAATCAGGGACGCCACGTGTCCAGTTTTGACAGACAGCGGACAGTCCGGCATTTCATTAAGCTGTCCGACCGAAAATTGAAAGTCGGACGCCCAATGTCCGATTTTTTGGTAATGACTTTTTTTTTTCAAACTAGGCGCCTTTATGATTTGTTCGTTCATCTTTAAAAGTCTCTCAAGGTTCGTTCCTACAACAATGTGTAACTCCATAATAATCGGTTTGGTTATGAATATATTCGATTATTCTCAATGTCGTTTCCTTGAAAGTTTTCAGGTATCATCGAACTGGACATTTTAGTTGGAACGAATCTGAGGGGAAGCAGGTTTCGCTGTATCCAACTCAACTCTCTTCCTCCCCAGGGGTGAAAATATTCAGGTTGAGTGAAACTTGGTGTGGAGGTTGGAACAGGATTCCAATTCTTATTAATAGGGTTAAGTTGAACACAAACCACTTGGAACAGACAGAATATTCGAATAGTCACAAGAGTGTGCGCAGAACATTCTGCTCAGCTAAAATATTCTGATATTACTTGCACCGCTGCAAGTTATGGAACAGACCTTCATTTTATCATGTCGAACGCAGGGTTATTCAAACATTGTCAAGTATAGTTACGGTTTTAGCAAAGCATCCGCTATGTCTGGAATTGGTATTGAAATAATATGACAACAATGAAAGAAAATTTCTCAGAGAAACTTCTAGAGCCTAGCCAGAGTTGACAAGTGATCAAAACAAAATCCGCTCAGCTGTAGAAAAAAACCCACTAACTCCCCCATAATCGACTCTGCCGAGCGCACTTGTCGTAACCCACAAAAAGGCGGGAAACTACTTTTTTGCAGAAACGTGTACTAGAGAGTCTTGGGAACATTGCCTCTGAGTTTCAGCCTGATCTGAAAACGTTAAGTACCTTAAAATCCTTTTTCCCTCTCCACCTTCCCATAAATCCTGAATTTTAGAAAATTCTATAATGTTTGAGGAACATTTGTCGTAACCAACGAGGAAACTCTACTTCATCTATAGGTTACTACTTTAGTCATTTTCTTTTCTTAGGCGCATTTGTCGTAACCAACATAAATGTCATCCTCTGGAGAGGCTTCCGACAAATGTAACGAACCTCCTTATTGCAATATACACCATGGGAATTCTGGCGTTGTGGATTACGACAAATGCACATACCAACTATCAACGTAGTAACCCACAAAATGGGACTTCGATTCATAACTGTGTGGCGTACGACATCAGATCACCCTAACACGATTGTCGGACCCCACATTCCTTTTTGCGATTATGAAACGATTCCCTTTCTTTCGAAGTGGATAATTAGCAGGTACCTTGATTTCATTTTGCGGGTTTCCTACCCCTTCCCCCCCTATTGTTTACCTAAATAAAAAACGTCAATCAAGGTGGGTGGCCAGTATAGCTCCCTCACTCTTGTAACGTATACAACGGTTACCTTGTGACAATTTCACCGAAATTGGCGTACCTAGTTCCAGGGTTATGCATGTGACAACAGATTTAAAGTTTGCGCTTGCCTGCACGCCAATACTAGTGGCCCAAGGAAGATTGTATTAATGGAGATCCATCCAGTTCACATGCCCGTACAATCCCTGAATCAAAATCGCATGAAAATCGAACCATAAGTTCTTACAGTTTTGTCTGGGACATGGTTATATAGACAGACAGATCTCTTAAATGCAGAAATCAGGAGGACGTTGATGAGATGATTACTTGATTCAATAATAAATTTATTGAATTGAAGTAGGTACTAGAATTGAATACCGACCAATGAGAAGAGCTACAGATTGATTTAAACTAATATTTTTTATTAATAACTGAATAAATTAATGTAGGTTTAAGTGTCCTACCAAGTTTTACGCAGCGCTTTCATTTTTCTCTGAGTTCAGTTCAGGGAGGACATTCCAGATCAATGTATGATTCATTCCAAGTTCAATACCTAAGGAATATATTTTTTGTCTGCTGACTTTAAACGTTTTTTGCTGTAAAATTGGGGTTTGACCGAAAAATTCGAATTTTATTCATTTATTTGTTGCAACATATCTAGCTAAAAAGGATCCTGTGTGGGTTACGACGAGAGGTCCAGGTGGAGATGATTTTAGTTTTTCGGCTCTCCTGTAAAATTAAGATTTTGTGGGTTACTACAAGTGCGCTTGTGAGAGTCGAGCAAACAATAATAAATCAACAAAGAAGGGTGACGAAGAGAGTGAAAATGTTTGTAATCAGAAAACCCACAGATAAGTTGTATTCAACTACAACATTCAAAAGCTTTACGGAGGCAAACATGAATATATTCCATAGAGATAATGATCAATCTAATACATCATCAACACTACTACTCAATCATCTTTTAAAATATTGAAGAAAATTTACCTATTCTCATTACAAAAGCGAAGGATGGGATGAATAAGGATTTAAGTACAAAGGTAGTCTCCAAAAAATACCCTCTTACTATCGCTAACAAAACTAGTTGTGAAAGATCGCCCACAACTATGAGGAGTTGATGTTTGCGCCAGCGAGCCGGCAACATTTAACAAACAAAAATTGAAATAGGAGTTTAACCTATCAACCCGACTGATCAACCCAACAGCCAAGCTTTCCATAACGGGAAAATTTCCTCTTTTTATGGGAAAACAGCCTTCTCGGGGGAAAATAAGGGGAGAGACTCACCGCCATATATAGTCCGTATAGTCCTGACCGCCGTATAGGTGTACTAAGACAACTGTATAGCTGTACTGTTATTACTTATAAACTGCAGTTATGAAGATCAACCCAACACAGAACTATTTCGTCAACATTGATCGGGAATGGGGTCCACTGAAATATTCACCTTCTTCGCCGAGCTTTCGATAGATTTATTACCTTCTTCAGGGCTCGAAGGAAATACTACAGTGTCAGACATTACACCTCTGTCTTCATCCATGTAAAAACCAGGTGGTAAGTATCACCAAAACACTAATACTAAGTGAAAATGACAATGAGATACTTTAAAAACACCAGGCTATCAAAGCATAACAATTGGAGACAAAAATGCATGTTAGTCTGAACGTTTCCCCCCATTTTTCCCCGATTGTTAAGTGTTGATAGCCTGGTGTTTTAAAGTTTATCTCATTGTCATTTTCACTGGTATTAGTATTTGGTTATACTTACCAACCTGGTTTTTAAATGAATGAAGACAGAGGTGTAATGTCTACACTGTATTATCTCCTTCGAGCCCTGAAGAAGAAAAATAATTTATCGAAAGCTCGGCGAAGAAGGTGACGAAATTACTTATAAACAACTTATAACAACTGTATTGCGTCCATCAGGAGGGTATGAAAACATGACGATTCCCCACCAAAATACTCGGTGTTTTCACTCCTTGATCACCCATCCGACAAATTGGATTAGTTTTGGTTCCGTTCGAAAGCTAAATATATACGGATCAGAGGGGTAAACAACAGGAGGGGACTTGGTAACATTAGTAAACAAGAGTTCACGACCGTTAAATCCGTTGAAAACTGTCAAGACGAGGAATGATGTTTTCCCCTGTATTTTCGTTATAACCATCAAGAAGATTTGTTGACTCATTTGTTCTCCATGGAATTATACAACAGAGTGAGAGAGACAACTGAAATATAGGTACCATCTTCGGAAGAGGCGACTCAGCGCAAATGGGATTAAGATTTTTCGTGGAAAAGTTGTGTTTGCGTCTTCGTAGTTTCCAAAAATATACCAGTTCGAATAAGGTCTATGGAGAAAGGATGACGGTCTTTGTGCATCAAACCTTCTGAAGAAGAACCCTCCGTAATCCATGAGTTCCAAACTAAATCATGGGAACCCTTTCAAATTTAATTTCATTTCAAATAACAAAACTAAGTTATGAAAAGGAATTCTATTTCCACAAAGGTAAGACTTGCAGAACGAAATCTCAAGGGAAGATGTGGTGGAAACCTGTATTTTTGTGGAATCGAGAAGACTTAGAAAAGAGGGTAAAATAAATTGGGGAAAGTAATTGAACACCTACCAAATAGGGATGGAACATTATGCCGATGTTATCGAAACATCGATGTTTTCCTCCGATCGATGGAAACATCGATGTTTTTAACCTCGATGGTTTCATAACGATATTATCGAGACATCGATGTTTTTCTTTCGATGTTTCATGTTTTTCCATTTTACAGCGATTATAGCCTATTTCTATGGCCGATATTCTACTTTGCTGAAAAAGAACCTGTGAAGAATGCTTTTTAGGCATAATGATTGTATTACAAACGGATGGATTTAAATTTTGATAGAGAAATAGCAAACAATTACAGACATTAGTATTGTTGCTGTTGCATACTTCTGGCATAGTGGCACACAGAGCTACAGTACATGTACTGTACTACTAGTACATACCCTACATTTCGGATTTCATGTGGATGTCATACTGATAGGTTTATACAGGCAATTCTAGCAGGGCGACTCCCAAGGGCCGATTTAACCAAACTTTATTGAAAGTGCTTCTGAAAGTTGGTGAGAAGAAGGTAGAGCGTAAAGAGAGTGGCGGTTTTTTTGGCAATATAGCAGTGTAATCAATTTACAGTGCTTTGCTTGATAGTATGCAAATTTTCACACGATTTTCTAATAACATGGATGAAACATCGACACATCGATGTTTTGAGGTCGAGGTTTTTCCGACATCGATGGTTTCTTTCGATGTTCCATCCCTAATACCAAATTCTAAAATATTTCAACCTGAACCCAGATTCGGAAGGCTTTCTCTCGAAGTTTTTCATCAATGATGATAATTTTACAAAGTTGAATTGATTCCCCTACAAGAATCTTTCTTTTTCAGTTCCTCAGCCCTTGTTTAGACAACTAATTCCCCTTCTATCGCAGACATTTCTCCTCAATCAGTTTACTCTATTCAATGAAATAATTTGAATTTGAAAATACCCGACTGCTCCACTTGTGTCTCAGGTAGGTATTAAGATATCAGGTAGGTGTTCTACGATCTCTCCAATCCTCCAACTATCCATCAAAGGAAGGACTCGAGCGGTAAATAAATAGAAGAAGGCAGGTAATTCAAATAAGCAGTGTTATCTGCAGTAAGTCTCAAAGGCGTGTTTTCTAAGTCCAGTATAGGATTGCATGATTAAGATTATTATTATGTTGATGGGTTGGAGGTACCATTTTCCGTTCAGGAAACACAATCTTGGAGTCTTCAATTTATTAGTAGTTTCTTTGGTACATACGTTTCGGTGGACTCAGCCACTTTCTTCAGCCTTGTCTAATGTAAAGACGGGGCTCACCCCATTCTTCTCAAAGAGTTTTTGTTCTTTTGCATCATGATTCACCCTCACTAAAAGATAAGTTAGCTAGATAAGCTGTGTTGTGGAAAGTATCCATTCCTTTTCCTTTTATCATTTTAACAGGCGAATCACTTTCCATGCATTTTAAAATCATCAAATAATGTATGATGAGATTATGAAAGGTACCTACTTGTACTTGGGGCTTGTTTGCTGACAAGTTTTACTTTAGTTGATAAAGCTGTCAGAACGTATTTGGGGGAACTGGTTACTGCATTCCCATATGGCTGAAATGCGATGAAATCGATCATTTAGATGGGTGTAGGTACTTGTTGACCCTATTGTTTGTTACTTGGAATATTATATTTATGGAAAAAGTAAAAAAGAGAGCTAAAATTGAGCACAAGCACATGGGCAAAAAAACAGCACAAATTAATTTTCTTTCAGAGCGTCTATGTGCTATTATGATTATTAATTTCGACCCAAACTCGAGTTCCATTAATGCAACATGAGTTGATGAGCGAATTTTTAAAGAAAAATGTTAACCGATTTTGTGGGTGATTCTTACAGGAAAGTTTGAGTAGATTTACAATATGTTCACGTTCCTATGTTTAAGATGGTTTTTTACACCAAAAACCTCAAGAAAACCCCTTTTTTAAACCATAACTTTCAACATTTGAACCCTTGGGGAGTACTTCAAAAATCGTGACCAACGAACTCATCGTTTCTTTTTTATTATTGATATTTTGAATTTTATTGGATTTTTTAGATAGAGTCCCAGGGTCAGATATCGCCTGGAATATACATATGAAAACGTTCCTTTCATGCAGCATGAGTTTATGAGCGAATTTTCAAAGAATCATTTTAACCAATTAGTGGGTGATTCTCATAGCAAAAATTAGTAGGTACAATTCTGGTCAACAAATTCATCCTTTCTTTTGATATTATTGACATTTTTTAAAATGTTTTATTAGAATTTTCTCCGAAAATCCGCTAAAATGGAAAGGAAAGACGAGACGAATGTTTACGTAGAATCAAGGATTACGTTTTATGAGCAGACAGTAAAGAATCTAATGAAAAATAAGGTAAACGTACATTATTCCAAGTGAAAAAAATAATTTACCTACTACTCTCGCCTCTCCAAAACAATTTCTGGCTGAGATTGCGTAAATACAGCATTACACCAAAAAAGGCCCCTTTTGCACTTATACCAGTCCTTGGATGGAGTAGGTATAAATAATATGATGATTCTTTAAGTGTCTCTCGGAACAAAAGACCAGAAAGGTGACAGTTCATTCGCTTTTAAGGATGGCATCAAACTGCAAAATCTACGGGGAAAAGAGGGCAAATGGTCTGCATTGTTAAAAATCCTAACAAGGTATTGCAGAGGCAACAAGACAAACAAGCTTGGGAAATCACTTGGTCAAACTATTAGCAGACTTGGTGGTGGCTTATAGCTAAACGATGTTTTTTGCAGCACAATTACAATATTGAGATAATAAACTATAAGTCTAGTTAGAGATGATAAACTAGTCGGTTAGTTACCATCAAACGGTACCGAGACTGATTCAAGAAGCGTTCTCATGAGTTTTGGCTTCCGAGTTGATACCGAGGTAGCAAAAGCGAAGCATTGGGAGGCGAAAAAAATGTTTTTCCTCCAACATTTGAAAATTCCACTTGCATTATCCGTATCAGACTTTCCTGAACAATTATGTTTTCGTGTTTGTTGAATCTTTAAGTACCTGCTACACGCATAACTCTCACAATATTCATCCGACAGATGAACTTTTAAGGATTCAACCCAAGATGGCACCCCATGAATTTCATCGCTCGCGGAGTTTTGGAAGCCTCTGCGCATGCGCAAACTTAAAATCCTCCAAACGTATATTTCTCGCAACCTGATGGTCAGATTTAGCTAGGAGGATACCAACGTTAGATGATCCTATACTCAATATGGGATCATTCAGGGCGGGTTTCATAGACGGTCCTCGAGTTTCAAGGAGACCTTGAGATGATCTTCGAGGATTTCTTAAGCCGAATTCGTATTCAAATTTTCGAGGAGACCATCTCAAGGGCTCCTTGGAACTCGAGGACCGTCTATGAATCCCGCCCTCAAATTATGAATCAAGGTCGGATCACTATCACTGGTAGCCACTGCCCATGAGCGAACGTACCTAAAATTTTAGGCTAAGGTGCAGCTTTCACCAGAAATCAATGACATTTTAAGAATAGTCCCAATGAATTTCATTGTAATTGGACCAGGACCATTATATAGCCCCCGCTCATGCTCAAACCTGAAATCCTTGCAAGGCGTCCACAATTTGCGTCTCATTTCGAAATACATTTCAATGATCAATAAGAATTATGTTGAGCGCCTAGAAAGGAACACAATTTGCGTCTCATTTCGAAATACATTTCAATGATCAATAAGAATTATGTTGAGCGCCTAGAAAGGAACTGAAGAAAGAGCAGCGACTGGAGAGGATAACCTGATAAGTGTGCGCAGAGGGCTCAGCGCAGCCAAAATATTCGAATAATTGGAACAGCTCCTAGCTTCCCAGTGTATGTATGCATTTCGTCTGAATAAGTACCTACCTACGTAAATATTGTTCTGCAACTTAACAATTACAAGAACAATTGAGTTTGCATAAATCTATAATAATATAATCTAATATATAATCTGCATAATCTATATTTTATTTTATTTATATTATTTTTATTTTATTTATCAAGTTTGCTCTCCTCAAATTTACAAATGTTTACAGATGTTTAATAAATTGGCGTGTAGCCTCCATGCAGCAAGTGTACCACAAAAGGCTGCATAGGTAGGTACATCTTAATTTAACTTTAAAAAAAAAATAGGAAAAAAATCCCGGCTGACATGCACGGTGAAGTTTTTCATGTCAAGGAACCCTGAAAACGATCCCTTCAACTGGTGGAGTGGTTGTCTACAAACATAGAGGATGGAGGGTAGTTAGGCTCTGGCCTACAGACGATTGATTCCCTGTGAATAACATCGCAATCGGAGCATCGTCGGATCATGGCCCGTAATAAAAAAAACCGCGAAAAAAGTCAACATCCCAACCAACTTAAGGAGGAAACAATTTAATTCATAATCGTGTCAAGTTAAGGAAAACGATACAATCGTGAGACGTGAATTTTTTGCGCTAGCGCTACCTAGTAGGTGAAACCTAAACTTGGCACTTATATTATTATTTATGACCGATCACTATGACCCGATTTGATCACACTCTCTCCTAGTAGGTAGGCTGTCCTGTGGTCACAACTCACACCTATCCCGACGACTTTCCAATCAACAAGTGAAGTGAATCTATCGTTGATTGTTCTAACAAACTAGCAACAACGCAAGGTAGGGCTGAACGTCAAGAGTTTGACGTGCACAATTATATACCTAAACCTAATACTAAGGTAGATGGCTACTTACTGAAGAACTTATCGTGATTTTTAAAAGTTATGTAGTGTTTAGTGACTAATTTATCGTTTCAGTAAAATTCGTGTAACTAAAGTAGATGATCTTACGTACCACAACAATAAGTAGAGTTGACAAAAATACTATCCAATACTGGTTGGCAGGAAATGTTGCGCAGGTGAAGAGAAAACGAAGCTGTTGAAATGAAGGACGCGGATGGAAATCGGCACGAGAAACACGGCAGGAGGGACGTCGGCCACGTCGAAATAAACAAGAAACAACCGAACGAGACGACGACCTGAAATGAACTGGTTGACTTTAGACTGGTTCTCAGAACAAATGGAAGGGGGGGGGGGGTCATGGAGGCTATACACAGTGAAGGAATAGCATCCATCGGCCATCTGCCTGCCCCTTCCACGGGCACCCACACCGGTTTCCTGAGGACCCCCTTATCGAAAAGACTGAAAAGAGGTTCGGCAAGAAAGTGAGGGACTCAAATGAAAGGACCTACCTACGGAATGACCTCCGAAAAAAATGACAAAAGGTAGCTTAGCCTAGGGGACCACCCTTTTAGCCCGTGGATCAGGCAAAACCTGTCAAAAAGAGTAGATGAGAGATAGCTATGGGTCGTTGACCCTATCAAACGAGACGAAAGTCTAGACTACTGTAGGTAAAGTAGGTACAAAGTACCAACTAAGGTAGACAAGCAGTAAATAAAACACGTTCGAAAAAAATGACAAATTGGACTCTACGAGGATTGAAATTATATTGTATTATGTACTGGTGATCCAGGTAAATAGGTATCATTTTAATGGCGACCAGGGCCCCTTGAAAAATAGCTGAGAGTTATTATATATTTACTTAGGTAGGTACTGAATAGTTTGAGAGGGGGCGGTCGGATAAAACAATCGAATTAGATTAGGAGTACCGACCTACCGGGTAACATAAATCAGGGTGTACCTGCCATCAAACGAGAGAACAAACATCTAAATCCAGGGTGGCCCTGGCCCCCAGTATGGAATTTCAAAATTCCCTAACTTTTCCCTGAACGAATCCCTGGCCCAGAGACCAAAATTATCATAAAAATATTATAAATAATAAAATTATTTCACATAAAATGATTGAAACACATAATTCTTCACATTTTGAACATATAATTTTTCAAAATTACCTACCTAATTGAATGAATTAAAAATGAAATTTTTAATGACAATTTTTACACAAGTTGACCAAAATGTTATGATTCAGCGGACATTATTTCTATCGAGATTTGTCCAATAGCATTCTTTAAGATTTTCTCTCTGCGCATCAGCGTTACGCGCAAACATTTGACTCCCCTTTTTAATGGCAGATTCGAGGATCTTCGTGAAATTTCACAACAAATATGGCACCTACCTACAACAACTAGATATAACATGGTTTCGCTTCCTCATTGCTGAAGGTGCATTTTGTATTCTTGCAAGAAGAAAAACATTTTGTGTTCCAAAATCAACATTTCCATTTACTTTTTGCGTTTCAACGCTTTCTGAACAATTTTGGTTCCGTGTCTGTCTGTCGGTCTGTCTCTTGGTAGGTCTACGTATACATATTTGAGCAAGGAGAAGGTAAAGAAAATTTGCTTGCGCAAACGAGAATTTCCTGAAACTAAGATTTTTCAGTTCCTAATGGACTGATTCAGCTCGAATTTGGAGGATAGTTGGGAACTGACTCCAATTCCATTTCTCATGAATTTCGTCACAATTGGACCGGTAATAGCTACTGCGCATGCGTGAACTTGAAATTTTTCGCCTTAGGCATAACTTCGAAACTATTCTACCAATTTCCGTTATTTCAAGGGTGCTAAATCCGAATTTGAGGTCGAAAGCGCCGATTGTGAGCAACTGGTTGGCGCTGACTGGATATCGGGTTCCTGGCCGCTTCGCGCAGATCATAAAAATTTCTAAAATGCTTGCTGCAGAGTAGATTACATTTCAGAAGAGTTTATTACAATTTTACAACAGAAATTGATAGTTTCCTGACTAGACTAATTTTCGAGGATCCAGAAAAAGTTCAAAATGTCATCTATATCAAAATCAATAACAAAAGAAAATATGAGTTCATTGGCCACTATTTCACACCAAGATCAAATTTTGAAAAATAAGGGTCGAAAACCGTGTTTTTTGAGGTTTTTTGTGTGAATGGGGAACTTCCATGGTTATTATTTAATTTTGTAATTTGAAAGATCTTAATGAGGGCTTTCCAAAAAGGTGCTATCTGAGGGGTATCCGACGATTGAAAGTTACCGAAATCGGTATTGTAATTTGAACCTAGCGGCCCCCCTTTTGTGGAACCTAAATGACGTCACGCGCTCCCTTTCAACCCATTTTCTGGGAAAACAAGCCGTAATTTCAAGCTGAAAATTGGCACCAGGGAGTTTTGAAGGGCGCTGAATCCGATTTTGAGGTTCAAAATGCAAAATTCCCAGCCATGCAAGTTCCCCATTGCAACACGGGTACCTCACGGAGCCCTCCTCCAGTGTGAGGTATTTGGAAAATGTAAAATTTACTGTCGTCGATAATAACATTTTTGTCGCGCCGACTAACAAATTTGTGCGTACAAAAATATGCAGACGTCCGCCTTCCCTTTCACCTTTTGGGCCTAAACCACTTGTCCTTTCTGAGGCCTTCACCCTCCTGAGGGCCCAAACCCCTTCCAGACACCATTCATTCGCATTCGACGCAAACCCGTGGTCCCCATAACCTGACCAGAAACTTACCCACTTACATTTTGAACTTAAATTTTGCCAAAAAACTCACGGAAGTATATGAAAGACGAAAAGACGGATATATTATTATTATTAATATTATTTAACTACCTCATAACTATTACGGTAGATCTGTCTGTTTGTCTGTAACGGTTTGTGACTCGAATGGCTACATCCATTTCCATGAGGTTTTTTGTGCGCAGAATTACGAATGTGTTGTACGGTGCACGACATCTGCTATAGCCTATGACCCAGTAGGTATCCAGCCAGGAACTTGCCCATCATTTTTCACCTCACAGAAATCGGAGTAGCTGTCCGATTCACAAGCAAACAGACTGTTTGTAGTACAATATTAATAAAGATAGAAGAGACATAAATAGATGGAATCTTGTTTTGTAAATATACAGTAGTGATGGA
>JAEMON010000002.1:959301-969621 GCA_030264115.1 Lygus lineolaris | reverse complement strand
TTAAACAACGGTTTATTATTTTTCTGTACGGATTACCCATATATTATTCTTAGCCATTTCCTTTCATTATCCATTACCTATAGATGTAAATGTTGTGTAGCATTGTATTATGTTAACATAAGAAATAAAGGGAAGATATTGCTGCTATCATGTGTAAGACTGGGTTATAAAATTAAAATCACTTTTCGTTCATGCGGTCACGGTATTCTGTCGATCCAACTCACAATCATGCACCTACCTGAGTAACTAGTAACTGTAAACATTTGGTATATTATTTTATGTTATGAACAATTTTTGAGATATTAGAGAGAATATGTAGTGAGTAATTGAAGCCATACATCACAAAGAAGGTATGTACGTCTCAGCTATTGAATGCTTAGGATTCTAGCCTGGTATTCATGGTGGCCTTGAGATGTAATAATAACAGGTAGTTTAGGGTTGACCCGAAAGTGACGACCATCCCGTCAACCACATTTCGACGAGTTTCCCGGCAGCTCCTACTTTCGATGAGTGTCCCGAAGCTTGTTTTTGAGGAGTGTCTCGACACTGGCGAAATCTAATCGAAAACGAATTAATGCTGACTCTTAACTGAATTAGGCGGATAAATTAATTGGAATCCATTTTTCGATCAGTTTCTCGTATGATGTTTTGACGAGTTTCCATCCCGGGCGGGAAACCGATCAAATCGCGATTCCAAGATTTTTTCGATGCGTTTTCTTTCGAGGAGTTTCCTAGTACCCAACATTTGTAGGTACTCTTCCTCCAGGTTACCTACCTGCCTACTCTAGTCCCATGCCAGAGCTTACTAATGAAAATGGGCTGAGGTTTTGAGGTCGTCGACTTTTTTTGGCCACAGTTTGATGGTGATTTTCTATGAATGAAGGTACTTACCATAGCATGGAAGGAGGTTTCCGTGGGAATAGGTTGAGCAATCAAAATCAATGGATAACAAAGAGTCTGAACGAACAATAGTAATAATGCCTTTAGGCAGAGTGACTAGCGAAAGTGTGAACCTCTGATGTTTCCCTGGTGGTATTTGAAGATGAAGATTTAAAAAAAATGAGTGTAGGGGAACTCTTTTGGTTCTGATTAAGTAGGTACTCCTCCTCGCATCCACTGCGACCTATGAGGTCTACTATGGGTTGCACCAAGGCTGCAGTAGCCTATACAGGGTGTTACATCTATGAGACTGACATAGATCGAGAGCTGGTGACAGTCGATTTCAACCGGAAGGGTATAGTTTTGGTAGATATGTAAAATAATGCTACTCGACCCCTAGAATCCATAACTGAACGTCTGCCTGCACGTATCCGGGGCCGGTGAATTTTACAGGCATTTAAATTTGCTAAATTGGGACATCAAAATAACCGGAAGGGTATAGTGATGAAATATGGCTCAAATTGTAGGATTTTTAATGCTGATACGAACTAACTAGTTAACTTTTCTAGTTAACTCCGTTTTCTTTTTATTTTTAATGCTGAATCCGAATATGTACGTCTGCCAACGTCTGCCTGGGGCTATCTGGTCAAATTTCGAGATTGAATTTAGTAAATTGGGACATCAAAATAACCGGAAGGGTATAGTGATGAAATAGGGCTCAAATTGTAGGGTTTTTAATGCTGAATCCGAATATGTACGTCTGCCAACCTCTGCCTGGGGCTATCTGGTCAAATTTCTATAAAAACCCAAGAAGAGCGTACCTACCGACAGCGCTGGGAGACCCGGCATTTTGCCACGCGGTGCGCGGAATCAATGAGCTAGGCTGTTGTTGAATACACTATAACACTATATTAACGCTTATACTATACTATATTAACCATTTTGACAGAGCTTATTTTGTTGAGCTATTTCTGAAATACCTATATGGAATTTTTATATACTTGGTGTGCTATTCCATTGCCATCGGAAATGTAGACTCTAAGCGTTAATATAGTGTTATAGTGTATTCAACAACAGCCTGGCTCATTGATTCCGCGCACCGCGTGGCAAAATGCCGGGTCTCCCAGCGCTGTCGGTAGGTACGCTCTCCTTGGGTTTTTATAGAAATTTGACCAGATAGCCCCAGGCAGAGGATGGCAGACGTACATATTCGGATTCAGCATTAAAAACCCTACAATTTGAGCCCTATTTCATCACTATACCCTTCCGGTTATGTTGATGTCCCAATTTACTAAATTCAATCTCGAAATTTGACCAGATAGCCCCAGGCAGACGTTGGCAGACGTACATATTCGGATTCAGCATTAAAAATCCTACAATTTGAGCCATATTTCATCATTATACCCTTCCGGTTATTTTGATGTCCCAATTTAGCAAATTTAAATGCCTGTTAAATTCACCGGCCACGGATACGTGCAGGCAGACGTTCAGTTATGGATTCTGGGGGTCGAGTAGCATCATTTTACATATCTACCAAAACTATACCCTTCCGGTTGAAATCGACTGTCACCAGCTCTCGATCTAACAGGCCAGGTATCGATTCTACAGGTCATTTCCAACAAAAAGTGTCTCTTAGAGTTCTTTTTAACCCCCTTATTTCTTGAGTTTTTTCCAATTTTAAGATTTTGTTTTTTCATCCGACCTTCCATCACTATAACAGCCATAACTCCGATAATTTACAGTGTGAAAATTGTTGTTTAATTTCCTATTTCCTTGATGGAAAACCAGAGTTTTTCAGTAGAAATGAATTTAAAGCGGAAAAATTGTCAAATCTTGAAATCACCACTGTTTTCAATCGCTCAAAGGTTCCTGTCATCCAGCTTATGATTTTTTGCCTGTAGGCCTAAAAGTTGTGCCAAAATCTCAGATTTCCAACCGTGTGGTATTTTTCATTTTTAATGTACTAATTAATGAAAAAAATTGTGGGACGTTTTCCGTTATCGTTCAGCCAGACCCCTCGGCCTCATCTCGTGCCGTTATCGTTCAGCCAGCTTGATAAACTATATATAACTGTATATGAACGGTAATATGAATACGATATTATTACGTTTTATTTTACTTACATAATTGGATCAAATTGTGTCTAATTTTCGTTAATTTTCGATGAAGCATTCACAGATCTTCGCTGGGAGGCCAAAAGATGGCAATCTCGTCGAGAATTTCGTCAAAGGGGTCCACTTGTCGGGCTTTAACGGTCTGGCGCCACATAAATTCGCAGAGGTAGGAATCGAGGAGACTTCAGCGGGTACCCCATTGCAATTTATTTCTAGTTTTACATTTTCCCCACAAGCTCTCAATCGATTGCGTGTGCGCTCCCGTTGTCGGGTCAACAAAATTGATGATATCAATAAAGGAAAAAAACATCACAAACATGACCTCTGATATCATCAATGAAGGAAAGAGTATCATTTGTAGAACTGGCCGAACGATAACGGCACGAGATGAGGCCTAGGGGCCTGGCTGAACGATAACGGAAAAGGTCCAAATTGTGTTTGAATGCGAAAAACGTGGCTTTTACAAGGAAATAGAGTGTTTTAGGGTGTTGAAGACCTGACGATGAACGGAGGAGTATCGTTTTCCAGGTAATTTTTCATGGTGAATCGAATGGTGACACTCTCAATTCATTTTGACTGATAAAAAATAGTGAATTTTTGGACATACCAGCATATCAAAACCATATTTGGTTGAGCAAGAGAACAATTGAGGTGAGCAATAATTATTTGGGAAAATGCAATAAACACACAAAGATGACTGAAATATGAGTTGGATGTGCTGGTTTTGGTCCAAAAGTTCACTATTTTTTTTAATCGAAAAATCAAGTTTTTAACAGTCAAAATGAATCGGGTTTCTGTATCACAAAAACGACAGGTGTCCGCTGTTAGTTGGCCTGTTTTCTTCCAGTGGTATCGAAGTGGGCAGTGGCCAGTTAGCAGACCTACAAGTATTCTGACATCCTTCTTTGGCGTGGCGACTATGTAGTAAGTTCCCTTTTCCTTGAGAACACCACAAATCGTTTTGATAGTTCCAGGCCTGGGAGGTTCTGCCAGTATCCCACTCGCTACTTGTTTTCCCAGTTGGAAACTATACAAGTTGTAACTATAAGTTGTAGGTAACTTATAACTTTTGGTGGTTCCAAAAACTGGTTCTGGTCGTATATGGGCAAGGACTCTGATCGTCTGATCCCATTTTAGCAAGAGGATCAGCATCTTCATTTCATTCCAGCTTTAGTGTCAGTTGTTATTGGTGAAGATTGGAAGTCACAGAACAAGGACATCAGGACAGGGCAATTTCAAGCCACGATAAGGTATTCAGAAGTATTTAGGACGCTGCCTACGGAGTAATTCATTGTCTAAAGTAGGTGATCAAAGGTGCCGAAATATAGTTTCCTTACAAATAGTAACATTATTTAATTTTACAGAATCTTTTTGGGGTCATCGATCTTTGCTGGCCGTAAATCTATGTCCGTCGTAGCAGTGACAAGAGGTATCTGCTTTTTAAAAACTACCTGGTCGAAATAAATCCAATAAAAAGGAAGCCTAATTGCCAGGTAGCTTCCAAAATAGTACCGAGTCCCTGGTATAGGTATAAGGTATATAGGTGTACTAGTATGTTGGTTTGTGGTTTAGGAGGAACGATTGACAAGTTATGGGCTTTTACTGTTGAAGAGAAGGTTGTTTTGTGGTATTCGGGGTAAGTTGAATGGAGGAAGCTTTCAAAACAGTCGTGAACATCGCAGACCTGGATTTTCTAGGTCATTAGCCTCTTGTTCGGTGCTTCGAAAGAAAAAATCGTCGCCTGCCGAGGAAGGAAGAATAGGTACCTACGAAACGGACTCCCAGGCATTTGTCCAAACCATGAAGAATGTTGATCAGAACTATTCAGTATAAGTATGTAATATCGATTTTCTGCCGATTGCAATATTTTCCTTCTCACCCTTCGCGTGGGTGTGGTGAGGAAAGTGAATATTTTCTTCGAAAATTCGCAAAGAAAGGTCCGTCTTTTAGGCGACTTGTAAATGTATTATTAATTGAAATAAGAGCGGGTTTAGGATTGCTCTTTCTCCAAATGAACGTTCCAGGAATTTTCACTAGTTGGAATTAAAGCTTTATACTTATCTGTTCCTTGCGACAGCCCATGAAATGCAAGCACTTTTTTTGTTGGAGAAGGCCGAGAAGGGACTTTAGTTATACTAGGACAATTTGATGCAGGTACTAGGTAGCACAAAATTTATTTCACTTGCTTCAAAAGCATCTTCAGTAGTTGTTAATATGTTGTTTCAAATCATAGTGCACAAACAACAACATGTCTCTAAGGTAAAGGTCTTCTGCGTAGCGCCAGGTGCTTAATTTGTACAAGTAATCATCTTTTGTACAAAGAAGATATGACAGTGGTGATAGATAACAGAGGCACGAAATAGTCGTAGTTGTAATAGGTATCTATATGATATGAAACATTTTATTCACAATGTACCTTTTTGTACCACATAGTACAAGAGTCTTAGTAACAAGAGGATTATTCAGGACTCTAACCTGAGGTACCTACTGGCCGCTTAGGAATGATCATCGAAGTAGATCCCCCACCCACCGGACTTACCTAAATGCGATGCGACACAAAATCCAAACGGTTCGGCCTCTTACCTGTAAATTCAAAAAATATTTATTAAGACCAAGTCACGTACGTCTCAAGATCATTCAATCTCGAGAGCTATGTTCCAAGGAACCAAATTTTATATTTGTAAAATTTTGAAATAAATTTGAGATTTTAATAGCCTAAAGCTTTTAAGAATAGAATAACAGAAAGAATGCCGAGAACAGAGTTGAAATGGATCGAATACCTATTAACAGGGAAAAGTTTGAGAAACGTTGACAGGCTAGAATGGTTGAAAGAAGGGGAGGTGCCGGATTTCCCTTTTTTCATCTTATTAGTCCCAAGTAGTAATAACGTTATGGTAAGAGTTCCTATAAACTCTTTGATAGCCGAGATTCAGGCATTTTGGCCCTTAAAATTTGTCAAAAGGATGTTGGTTTCTTGGGTGGTGATCTGTTCTACCTAGATGTTATTTGAAATACCGACGCATTGATGTTGAGTTTCGCTCATTAGGTAATAGAGTTTGAGAGTTGCGGATTTTTCCTTATTCGATACTAAAGATTAGTTTAGAGATCAATTGTTGTAATCGGTACCTACGTTACGTAAATAGACAGTAGAAATTAGGGAAAACCATCTCTAAAGGAAATACTGGTAAACCCCCAGTGATGGGTGAAAACTCCCCATCCAGCTCAATGTTTAGAACTTTTCAACGGTCTCACATTCATTTTTGGCATATTTAGAGATAGGCCCAAAGTAAAATACCTACATTTTAGATCATGTATGAAGCCCCTAAATTTACTCCACCTCCTTCCCCAAAACACTCCTTGAGCTCAGTTTTGGCTCGAAACTTTTGAGGGTCCACAATCCAGAATCTCTGGCGTAAATTTGCGAACCCTCGAATAGCCTACAGATCAGTTAGAGTGATCCGAAGATATTTTACCGCATCTCTACATCAATAATAAAATAAAATCAACGCCATATTTCATGATTCTGGTCAATGTACAGACAGATGTACTCACGATTTTATAGACAATTTCCACTTGTAGAATATTTCTGACCTGTTCCAATCCGACAAGCCATTTCTCCAAGCATGGACGTCTTCAGGAAAGTATTCAGATCCAATCTCAAAGTTCTAGAAGTCAGCCTAATTATAGGTAATTTTGACAGTTAAATTTGGTTTCAATCGCATAAATTCTAATATACATTATGAAACCTGGATAAATTTGTGAGTGATAGTGGGGAACTTTCATGTCTGGGGGAACAGGTTCGAGTCCCACCCTCCTGAGGCTTGAAAATCTACTTGAGTGGGAAAATGAGACCTCTATGACTATGAGTGGGATTCTTTATACCGTGCGGGAAATCAGGCCACCAGAACCTCTTCGCCCTACTTTTTAGCTTTATGTTATGTTATGCGTAGGATAATTGATTTTACTTATTTAGCTCACCCATTATCAGTTCAACATAATCTCGAGGCAGTTGAACAAGGCATCATGAAAAACACCCAAATCTAATACAGAGTAGAAACAGGAGCTATATTTTGTATATATTCGTACATTATGATTTCATATTTTTTGAACCTACTTTATTGGCACCATTTTTCTTGACCTGTATTAGTGGACAACACTACAAGCGTCACTGGGTAAATGAGAAATCTTTTTGAGTGGATTAAAAAAATTGGTCCCTCCATGTTGGTGTCCAAGTTGGTATCCACTGTATCTAAATAATACAGGAACAGAGTTCACGTTTTACATGGTCTTTTATAGCAAAAGTAAATCAGTATCCAAGATCCCTTAGTCACAAAAGGCCTTTCAATAACTCATCAGCTGCCGCACGTCGATTCAGATAAGATTAGTCTCTCAAACTGGATTTCCTCAGAGGGAAATGAGAATAGGGTGATTCATGCGTTGGGTTGAGGTCTGGTAAGGTCGGGCACCCCTCGCGTTTTACCCCTTGGGAGCCGATCATTACCCTTGAAATTGAATTTTCAAGGAGGACTCGAGAGGCTGTTGGAGTTTGGAGAGAGGAAAGTCAATCAAGGGAATCTCGAGACAGTGATGGAATTCAGCTCGATCAAACGTCTCGTGAGTGCAACTTGTGGAGCTGATTGAGTAATCCAACAGGGGACGAGCGAAGTGCTTGGATGTTGGATGTACCTACTTACTCGAGTGAAATGTGAATACAACACATCATCCTGTTCAGAAATGGCTACAAATGAAAGCAATTTTTGTAGGTAGGTGTCCTCTTCTCTACCAGGGATTATACAAAACTGAGAACGTCAGGTGCTCATTTAATTGACGATGTCTGGGAGCGTAATTGCAGAAAGGAGGAGGAGAAATGGATGAAGAGAATCGAAAGGACGAATTTGGGACCTAAAAGGTTCAGCGTGTACATCCTGATACTGATTGACGACAAGACCTGGATTCGACTGGTTGTTCAAACAAGACGTTATCTGGGCACTGCTGATAAACCTGAGGAACTAGAGACCCCTGATGTCAAGATGCCAGCATAATTCCTCTGAAATCGGTGAAAACGCCAAAGGGTCCAGTCCCCTCGACGTCTGAGCGAAGAAATTTTAGGATGGAACAATGTTTCAGGAAAAGCCTTAAGACTACTCCTGACCCCTCCCCCCCGTAGGACTCTACAGTTTAACGATTGAAGAAGAACTTTAATTGCAAATTTTTCCAATTTAGCAATTATTTGGATTGTCAACTTGATATGGTAATTTGTTCAATTAATCGTTCAAATACCAAAAGGGTGAAAGATGTGATGGTACCTCAATAAGAACAACAATACTATCTATCACGTCATGATAAAGGTTATCGAGTTCAGACACAGTTCGCACGTAATACCTATTATTTTATATTTTATGAATAAAGACCGATTAGTTTCCAATTTCCGACTAATGATTAATCGACTGTTAGAAACACGTAAGCAAAACCATCCTCTTTTGAAATAATTGCTGTTCGTCAGCTCTCGTCAGTTCGTCATCTAGGCTTGTCAAGTTCGTGTTTCTGACTAAGGCCTGGTAGACTGTTGGAAACATTTAAGCCATTCTCTTTCAAAATTACTGTTCGTCTGTACACAACCCATCTAAGCTTGCCAAGTTCGTGTTTGTGACCAATCATTACTTAGTTAAATGTACCAGTTCACGAAATGCTTGCGTCGGGCAGCTGCCTGTTCAAATCGGCAAGAATCTACCAATGATCTCTTAAAACGGCTAATTTAGGCGGATACGATAGATTAACATTCTTATTTGATTTTCCATCAGTTTCCTAAGTTACTCTGTGTTTTCCGTTAAACTTGGCCTTTCAGGTTTTAAAGCAGGTGTTCGTTGACTGGATTATTTGTTACTAACATGAACTTGATTTGCTAGTAACACGAACTTCTCAAGCATCTAGCATTACGATTTATATAGCATGTCAGTAAAGAAAATTGATAGGTACTTAAACCTGGAAAATAGGTGTACCTCAATAACAATGTTAGTATTTCTTTTGAGGATGAATAAGACGCGGATATTCCTGTTAGCACCCAAGCGTTTTTTTATTTTGTTCAACTAGGAAGACTTTTGTTCACTTCCTGTGATCTCAGCAAACACGCGCGTGAGGCCTACATCTCGTAGAAACGGTCATACTTTCATTTTCTCCTTTTTAAGACCAACAAGTGGTACTACCCATGAAATCTAAGCCCTGATTGAATTAACTGTAGGTAAACCCATATCTTAAGTACCCTAAAAGTAATAGGGAAGGTAGCTCCTTTTTTTTGTTTCATCATTTTTTTTCTATTATACCTTTGAATAGTACCTAGACTGTGCATAATCGATCACAAAAATAAAAGATTTGTCGCCTTAGGTAGGTATTTAGTATTTTCAATTGCGAAAACCCCGCCTCTGTGCAATCCGAAACAATGCCAATCAATTTATTGGATAAGAGTAATAGGTAAAAGTCAAATCATTTCTAATGTGATGTTATTTGGGAAGAATTAATGAGGATATTGAAGTACCAAGTGTATATATTTCAGAGTAGGTTGTTGCAATGTTGTACCCTCTATGGGGCACACCATTCACACGACTTGTTTCGTAGGACAGCTGGACCGATTCCTTTTGTCACGTAGGTACCTACACGAAGTGCAATGTGAACCTTTGACGTATGTGCGCCTGCATCGAAACGTGGTTAATGAATTTCAACGAGTTTTAGGGGAGAAGATGGAACTACAACATGTACTAATAGGAGCAACTTTATTGCTTTTTTCCCGGTTATGAACGGTCTCGCACTTTTATGAGGCCAAAAACCAGGTGCTACATGTGAAACTATTCAGGTATTCACGCACAGTTACTTTCGGTACATGAATTCTATCAACCGTGACAAAAAACCAACACCTTTCCGCTTGCAACACCTGTGTAGTAGGGGTAAGAACGTGTACCTTGAAACTGACTCAATCGATTCAATTTCAAGGAGAAAACTTACTTATATATGAGTAAAAATGTGTTCACACTCCGTTTATGTAAGCTACTCTTTGGTAACTTGGTGCTTACTTCTTCTTTTTCACCACTTATAAACAGCAGCTGTTTGTAGAGGGAGTTGAAATTTTCAGGTGACTATTGTTCCCCCTAGTGGAACATAATTATAGTAGGTACCTAAGTAAATATCATTATAGTAAGGTTAGTGTTAATGTGTTCATATAATATATGAATATTATTCACATTCAACTACTTCTGTGAATATATAATACGTTCCTATAATAAGGTGACATTTTATAAAAACTTCGATCCCAACGTTAACTAATTAAAAAACGTCT
>JAEMON010000002.1:889798-904036 GCA_030264115.1 Lygus lineolaris | reverse complement strand
TCTACCTCCTGGGCCGCATCCCGACTAATAACGTTAAATTGGCCGAGTATTTAGTGTGATCAGTGCATAGAGTGACATAAACATGGTTCTAAGGACGAGGTTCTACGCCTCGTCAACACCAGCTATTCCTATGACGAGCCGAGGTTATCAGAAACCCGTTAGGGCAGTTTCGCCTTCCACAGGAAATCCCCAGGGGGAATCCGATCCATTCATCATCATATTATTTATTAATATCTACCTAGTTTGGTAGAAAAAAGAGTAAAAAACTCCGAGATTGTGATTTTTATTATTCAGAGGAGACAGACGATTTTATGGGGCGATCCAGGAAAAATAGCAAAAATATTGATACCAAAGGCGAAAGATCATCGTCTAAGAGAAAAAAACTACTCCTGATCAACCTACCTACTAACTAGATAATCTTTCCTTAAACGTCAGTAAACATTGAAAAACTGAAAATTTTGAACAGAATGGATTCATTTGAAGAACTTGAAATGTTGAAAATAACCGACATCAGCCATTAATGTTCACTAGGCAGTGCTGTCACCCCATCCAAGTAAATAATCCCTCCAAATTCACCAGAAAATCCCCCATATCTCCCGCATAGGAAACATAAAATTCCCCAAATTAATATCCCCACGTTTTACATAGTACTTGGTCCAAAAAGAAATGTTGAATGAAGAAATATTGTCGGATGAACAAATCAGTCATGCAGTTCGAATTTTCTTCAAAACCACTTCCAAGGTCCAAAAACGTACTTATTAGCGCTTGTAAAAGATGTTCGAGTTCCTTATCTACATAACTTTGTGGGGTATTCTTATAATATACCTTATTTATAGGTATGATTATTATTTCTTACGAGGGCTATTCAACGTAAGTCATTTTTCCTAAAAGTTCCAAAAAACCTTGTATATAAGCTATTTTTGACCCTTACAATTCAGAATTTGACCCCTAATAATACATAAATAGGTAGGAATTACATTGGCCTAAGAACTCATCCAAATTGATACCCCAATTTTGGGATCATTTTGGCTTTTTCAGAAGGAACGTTACTCAAAATAAGCTCAGGTATTGTCTGGAGTGTTACAAATAATATCTATTTACGGACATTTTGGAACTTCAGGGTCCCATTTGAGATAAGCACTAAAATATTAATTTCCACGAAGAGTATTTTCGAAAAGTTGCCTTCCACAATTCCTAGGTCCTATTTGGGATGTGCTGAATCTTCCCAAGTCCTAGGTTCCACGTAAGATGACAATACAAATAAATAAAAATCATAAATATGTTGCTCTTAAAAGTCCGCATTAAATCCCCCAAATTAGGGTTGTGGTGGTGTCTTGGAGTCAGCCATCAACTATCCTCAAAATTTGAGCGAAATAGGTCAATTAGGAACTGAGATACAGGGGTTTCAGGAAATTCACGTTTGCGCATGCGCTCACGCTACTAGCCGTCCGAAGGCGATGAAATTCATAGGGGACCGTCACGGTGCTAACCCGCACAATCGCTGAAAATGTCATCAAATTCGGACCACATCTTCTTATAGTTTTGCCTGGGACAAGGAATTGACCACAGACGGACAGACAGACAGAAACGGAACCAAAAGTGTTCAGAAAGCTCTAAAACGTAAAAAGCAAGTGGAAATTTTGAGTTTTGAGGACAAAAATTTTTTTAAATACATAGCTTCCTACCTTCGGTAGTGAGGAAGCAAAAGTAAGTTCACAAATCATTACAATTGCCCATTTCCAATTGCGACATGTGTTTTCCTGGATCGTCCAATAATATTCAGCTTCAATCCAACCCGATAGTTGCAAGTCGACCAGAAAAATTGTTTCCAAGGTGGGATTCCCATTGTACTAGCGAAAGACTCATTGAGAGATGAGATGCAGCACGCAATAGCAATCAGTTTAATCAAGGAAGTCAAAGGGGGTCCCCCTGTAATTTTGGAGTCATTCGATACGAGTTCTGGCATACCGAGTCACCCGGAATGGAGTTCAAAGAAATGATACGATAAATTTACATAGCCACTATTGGAGAGAAAGAGAATAGGATTTCTTCGGTCTATTCGTTTTGGTCTTTTAGCGAAGCTTTCACAGAACTTTTCTCGTCAGTAAATCTAACTAGCCATTTTGGGTGTTTTTCGGGCTCTTGGGAGTATTTTTCTGAATATGACGTACATTCGATGTCACTAGAGAAGGTTAAATTACAAGGCATTCATATGAATTTCATCAAAATCCTTCCCACCGGTAATCAGAGAAGGATCATTAGGTAACATATTATTCGAATTGTCGATCTCATTTGGAACAAATCTATTATGAACTGTACTGTAACAGGGTATCTAAAAATTTAATAAACCAGCCATTTATTTCCGTTATTTTCGCTCCTAGGAAAAAAATCCAAACGGTATCAATCTTTAATATTTCACGAGGAATTCAAATTCAACATTTTCGGGGGCACTAACTTTGTTTTTTCATACGAAAACCCCATCTTTTTATTGTTGATTCGAATTCTACGCAAAATATCATGAAGAAATGACCCCTCACTCAAAAATTTGAGTGCGCAAAATGTGCGCAATTACGTTCCAAATGTGCTCTAAAAGCAAGAAATCGAGTTTTTCGGGTGTAGTAAACTACCAAGTGTGATAATATAATTTTAATGTGTTTTTTCGCGTTGAACAACGTGGTGATGATGATTTTTCGATTCAAGCTTCAGCGTTCCAAATTTTCATTTAAAAAAACATAAAAACTCCAAATTCTTGTCAAAGCAAAAAATAATATTACTTACCAAGTTATTCAGCGTGAAAAAACACATTAAAATCATGTAGCGTACTTGATAGTTTACTACAAGATTGTATATCCAGAAACCTCGATTTCTTGCTTTTAGGCCACATTTTAAGCCTAATTGACTCAAATTTTCGAGTGAGGGGTCATAAATTTATGAAATTTTTCATACAATTCGAATCTGCAATAAAATATGTTGGTTTCTATTTGAAAAAAAAAAAAAAAAAAAACAAATTTAAAGCGCGAAACGTGCCATAGCGCGCCAAGGTTTTGCGCGAAAAGGTGCATTTGAATTACTCATAAACAATTAAGGGCAATCATTTGGCTTTCCTAGGAGCCAAAATAACTGAAATAAAAGGCTAGTTCATTAAATTTCAGACACCCTGTATAAACAGTAAGTAAGAGCCTGAAACGTTGATTCAAATATTGTTCGTTGTCCCCACCTATGAGTACGCTAGAGGAAACCTTTCCAATCATTCTGATGTTCACATTCATTAAACAAAGAATTTAGCGAATCTCTTCTTAAATTAAATCCAATGCCTAACGTTGTTAAGGCTGTGAATAACTATTTGTCCGAGGTACCGAAAATGCGAGCTTTCTTACTGAATAAATAAATCAGACTGTCGAACAGTACCAATCCGCTATTATTATGGTTTCTTACGTCTGTGAAGATGTCCAAGGACATTTTTTTAATGATTTATTTTCGATTGATTTTGTTTGTTAATGAGTATCTTCATATATAATTATGTTTTGAAGAACTAATTGAATTTCTGCCTTGTGTCTACTTAATGTCTCTACCTAGCAGTTGAATCGTAATAAGTTATTTAGCTTTTGTATTACCTGTAACGAACCCAGTTATATTATTAAGTATTTATTGATGTGAAAGATATTTTGGCCATATGTATTGTAAAAATGTAATTTATTGTATAATCTGATCTCATTGCATCGCTTGTAGCCCTTTGTTTGTTTCGCATTGTATTGTTTATCTTGTGTATATTGTTTGCAATAACATAAATTTGTTAAGAGCAAATATACATTATTATTATTATTATGCATTATTTATTTATCATGATTATTATTTCTTCTCTCACCTATTTAGGTTTCTTCAGCAAGTATTCTGAAGTGAAACAAAGAAAATAACTAGTAGAAGAAAGAATTAACGAATTCTCTTCCATCGATCGGTTCTAATAGCCAAATTAGCTTCCTCCAGGGAATCCTGAGAGGAGGGATTCCCGCACGAGCTGGGCGCCGTCCTATTATGACTGGTTGGGTGACGTCACACCTCATCAACTATCTTCTCAACTCACACTCGAGATTTTCTATGAAAAATTCCCCTACAAATCAAATCCCAATTTCTATCTCCTGTTTCGAAGACTTTCCTGCAAGCCTAGCGTATTATTTCATTTCGAAACCAGTATTTACTTAAACTTTAACGCTGACGCACTTTTCTTTGAAGTATTGCTTACCTCGAAAAACGACAAAAAACAGGAAACGAACCTCTTCTCCGGTTAATAAGATAACCAGAGTTATAAATAGCCCTTGAAGTGGAGGGCTGTTGGGGTGATAGGTAAACTTCCCTTTTGGGTGAGCGCGTGGAAGGGCGTGATTTAGTGTGCTGAGGTGGCGACGGCGATAACAACTGAATCCCAACTGTACAGAAGGAAGGTAGGAGGTACAACTCTGTAGCCTACCTACTACCCACAACAGGGGGGAGTGTTGGTTTCGTCTAGCGATGCTTATCTACCCTTTAACGACCCCTCGAAACACCGGGAGTCACTCGAAATTAACTCAAGTACGGAAGTTTCGTATCTTTCAACTGTAGTCTTGTAGCTAAAAGTCCCCGCAGGCTCACCATCCTTGTCGTCGATTGGGACTCTTCCAAAATATTTCCAGATAACCGTTGGTCTGATAACGAGCGAATCTTATTTTTATGAAACGTTGAAAAACTACCCTGGATCCGCTAAACTAACGACAATAAATGGAGATACAAATGGACAAAACAATAAATGGAAGAAGACCATTTAATAACAAACAACGGAGGCGGCTTGTCAGGATAGGCAAGGCTACTTAGTTGTAGTTATTCGTCTTTATAGAGAGGGAACTACTACCTGTATTTCCATATGGAAGCTAATTGATTTGAATGAAATGTTTCAACGATTCTCCACTATTTTGTATCGTTAGTCACCCACTGAAAATGAAGAAACAAATATTTTCACAAATTCGTTGCACCTCTTGACCAATTTACCAGGCACTAAATCGGAAAAATTGAGTGTTTAGCATGATGTTAATACGATATGACTTGAGATGAACATGTCTTGAGGAGTTAGTTGTCGTTTTCTACGTTCATTTTGACAGGAGAAAAATTCTTTCACTTCGGAGTCACGTAGTTTATTGGTTATTTATAATAGGTGGTAGGCATGGGCGTAGACAGGGTGGTGCAGCGGGGGGGGGGGGGGGGGGGGGGGGGGGGGGCTAGATTTTTGGGAACACGACAATAATATAATTAGGTGAACTAAAAGAGACACCACAGTAAACGTGTAGGGACAAGGTATTAGTGGAAACATGTCATTTTCATCATATCGACGGCTAAGAACCAGCATGACATAACTCAAAATCCCTAACTTTTCAGGAGAAGGAAAAAACTGATTCCCTATGACTACTTACCACGAAAAATTTACTTTTTAAATTTTTCGTTAAATAAGTAATCAGGGAATCAGTTTTTTTCCTCTCCTGAAAAGCTGGGGATATTGAGTTATGTCATGCTTGTTCTTAGCCGTCGATATCAGACATCCTTTGTGAGCCGTAATTATATTAATTCTTAGTGTTAGTAGGTTCCTAGGTATTGAAACCCCTTCTTGGCAGTGGTGGATCTAGCGGGGTGCAGCACCCGGGAGCCCCAACCCTCGAGGAGGCCCAGTCAAAAACCAAAATTTTGGAGAAACAAATTTTGTTGCCCAAATCTGACGACCCCCCCTTCAAGTGAGAGATTTTTCTGTTTCCAAATCAACTAACATTTTGCAAATACGAGATCTATTATAAACCTGAGTGTTAGTGGGATGAATTTTGAGCTGATTCCAAACACACCACAAACATTAAAATTGTGAAAATGAGCGATTTTTGACTCTTGAAATTTAAAATTTGTCTTCTTCTGCTTTTCGGGATTGAACATATTGAGACAGTCCGAGAAGCGAAAATTGCAGATGTTTTTCATATAGCCTCGTAGAGACCACTCTCCTTGGAATCGCTGTACTGATGAAAAGTACGAGAATTAGAACATCAATCGCCGGGTATGAAAAGAAATGAGTCGAGATGTGGTTCTTCCCCTAATAATTGATCTGGATGGCTGAAATTCTTAGTGCCTCATCCTCATCCTCATAGATGTAGATGTCGAGATCGGAATATTTCATCATTTTCGTGGGGGCGGCAATCGTAGGCGTACACACGTTGATTAGATGTCCATTAGAACCAGGGATTGAATTGAGATTCTCAACTTCTCACCAATATCACTAAAAATTATCATTTTATGATGAAATATACAATTATCAGGCACCAAAATGAAAAAATTCTCAAGTATTGAGATTTGAGATTTTTTTTTGAAATCCGAGTCTCAATTATCAACTTTTAAGAATTTTTTATTTGTTCAATTATCAAGTACCATCAATTCTTGAGAATTTCGTACCTCACAATTTTCTCAATTCTCATTTTTTTTCTTCAAATCTAGTATTTTGAACGCCATGAAGTTGGTATACCCAATGACTCGATCTGTTCACAGCCTCATTGAACTATAAGAGTGATAACGTGGGGTATTTAGGTGATTTTCAGTTTTCAGATCTATGGGAAAATATTTCTTTTCCTTAAGGAAATTTCCCCAAAGAATTCTTCTTACTTTCTTCAGTTTATGAGAGAGTATTGCCCTAAAAAGAAAGTATTGGCCTAGGTTAGGTATCTAACATGGGAATCAGGGCTCCATTCAGAAAAATCTTAAATGGATTTCCATGTTGAGCATTTTTTTTTTTTTTTTTTTTTTGGCTTAAATGTTGCTTCCTATCTGAAGTTTCGGGCCCATTCCAATAGCTTCAATTTCTTAAAAAACTTGCTTATGTTCCTAAATTGAGTTGAAAACTGTTTCTAAACCATTTGAAATAGGTATCAAACAAGATTGAAAAATTGCGTTGACAAACATTTTTGAGAGAAATAAATCTTTCTCAGTGAGTGAGAATCATTTTTGAGACAAAAAAATTATCGCTCAGTGAGAATTCTCAACATTTGAGAATTGAGACTCTCAAAATTCGATTTTTCTCAAAAGTTGAGAATTCCCAAAATTTGATACATTCTGAAATTCCATGAAAAAAATGGATTCTTGGGGTTAATCTAGTACCTACTAAAAACACTTGTTAACTTGCATCACGATATGCCTCCTAAATTATCATTATCATGATATGAGACTCATGCTTGAAAAAAATGAGCCTCAAATTCAATCCCTGATTAGAACCATTCTAAGGTGTTGTTCCAGAAATAATGTTTTCACATTTGGTTTTTCCTTTCACCTTTCTGGTGGGCTGAGGGAAGTAAAAGTATGAAAATGAGAGTATTTTACTCATGTTTTGGTCAGTGCCTAATTTCTTTGAAGAATTGGGGTTTGGGGTGTGCAATGTTTGGGAGACACCCTGTACACTTATCCTGTGACGTTTTCCAAGTTTGTTTTTGTTCAAAGCGTCACCAACCTACTGTTATTCTAGAGGGCTGGCCTAAGCTAATATCATCTCCATAACAGTCAATGCAACAACAAACTTACATCGAGTAGGCAAACATCACGAAGAATTAGCATGACAGAAGACAACCATAGCTTCCCCGTGGGGGCTCGATATTGTGATATGTTTGTCTGGGCGAGCTAGAAAGAGGGGTCGTTGTTCCCAACACCGGGCAGAGCGACAGGAAGCCCGCATAGGCACAGTGAAAGCGTTATTGATAAAAGCCATTCCCTTCCTCAGCTATACGTGCCATATTGGTGAGAGCAATAGCTAACTATACTGAGCTCCCAGCCACTCTGAACCACTTTGAAAAAGAGGGGGATGGATTCGGAATACATGAATGCCATATCAGCCACCGCCAGACTGAGGGGAAGTTGCAAAGTCCAAATTCAAATGCCGTCAGACCGCCAGTAATTCGATTCAGGAAGGTCCGAGAGGGGAAACTGGACCCACATTCACCCTCCAGGACGCGGTAATTAATTTCTGAAAGCTCTTTTGTGTTTTCGAAATGGAATTTATTCACCGGGAATCGGCATAAATCGGCTGACAGGAGGTGAATTTGACGTCAAAACTGTTTCGCAATCGTTTGATAACGTTAAGCAGTCAGAATGAAGATTTGAATATCAATTCGAGCGAAATATACGACACCCGACGATGTATGGTCCACTGAAACAATGCGTGACAGTTCATTTTGTCCCTTCATCCTCTTGTCTTCTGTGAAAGGGCTTTACCATGAGAATTTGTGGAACACGTGAAAGCACTCATCACGCAACTGATAAACATGAATTAGTGGTGGTGAACTAGAGAGTGGTTCGTTAAGATTTTCTTTTCGGCAAAAACAAAAAACATTAATCTCTCAGCTCAGAGAATATAGTGCAATAGGTATACAGGATGGTTCTTAATAAATGGATCACCCTTCCCATTTTCGTCACAAAAAGGATTTAAAAAAATTTCAAACGGTATCCCCCATAATTTTTGACGAGGAATTCAAAAATATTACATTTTCGTGCGCCGCGCATGCGCGAAAATGCGAGAAACGCGCACTAACTTTGTTTTTTCCAATGGTGATATCAGTTTTTTTATTTGACTTGATTAAACCGAGATTACAGCCTAAAACATGGTCGTTGTTTAGGAAAAAACACCTTATTACCAACAACCATGTTTTAGGCTGTAATCTCGGTTCAATCAAGTCAAATAAAAAAACTGATATCACCACGTGATTCAGCGTCGAAAAATAATGAAATTTCATGTGCCACACTCTGGGTTCCCAAAGATCAGATTTTGCCCTATGGGACCCGGACAGCTGTGTTATTTTGTATCTCACCTCGGTACACGTTACTCCTCTTCTGTTCAACTTAGAGAAACAATTTTTCATTTTATTCGTGATTCATACTTAGACCTCAAGAACTGAATTATTGCCAGTATTTTTCCAAAAGGCCCTTTTTTTACCCCCTTCCGGCATCCACAAAAATAGACATTCCTAATAAACTACTGCAATGATTAACCGAAAAAAAACTACTAAAAGTTAGAGGGAATTCTAACGAACAAATCAAGACCAAAAACGTTGAATTTCATGCATTACTTCTGTAGATGCGTGTTCCGACGTGTCTAAAACATCATGGTTTTCAGGAGAGCGCAAAAACTGAAAACTTCTCACTTTCCTCCTTGCGCCACTGGCGAAATCTGTTGCCTGGACCCTCGAAGGGGAATGTGCTATTTTCTAGGTTTCTAGCTTCATGATAGGTAATATAGTTATCAATGTTTGTATGACTTCTTTGTGACAACCTTCTTCAGTGTTTCCAATATTGTGGAAGGTTATAAAAGTAACTTGAGCGCTATGTTGACAAATCTAGTGCGTGTTGTTATCTCTGTCTCCTTGGTTTCGATTACCTACCTAGTTGCTTGTTACTTCCGCTGGTTTTTGTCACCAGATCTAGTAACTATGCCTGGATACGGCCCAGTTTTCAAGACAAGGAAAATGTTTACATCCCCTAGCTGAAAAAACAACCTCAGCCAAAAGCTGAGGAGAATCCTGATCCCTCAACGCCTTCCACATCTCAAAAGGTTCCTCCTCTCAAGAGCAGATCGTCTCAAAAATTACGAGATTTATCTGACTAGTTACAATAAGTTCAAAACAATGTGATCTTGTGTGTGTCAAAAGCTGGAGGACCGATTTGTCGATGAAGAAGCGGATGCGCTCATCCTACGACGCTGGAGGTTACTAGTTTTGAAATGGAATAACTCGTGTTCTATCCATCCGAATCTAAAATTTCGAACTTGAGAACGTCTATTGAATAATTTAGTTTATGAAACAATTAAAACAAAAATCGATTTTTTTGAAAAATTTTTGGTCTGGGTCAACGGTTGAGCTTGCTCGTAGGGTTGTGCGCCGCAAAAAAAAGAGTCGATTGAGGTGTAATGTTCATGAAATTTTACTTAGAATCTGAATCTGCAATAAAAAATGGGGGTGGCCATTCGAAAAACAAAGTTAGTGCGCGTTTCGCGAAAATGTAATATTTGAATTCCTCGTCAAAAATTATGGGGAGTATCGTTTGAAAAAAATGTTTACCCTTTTTGTGACAAAAATGGGAAGGGTGATACATTCATAGGGTAGTACATAATTAAAATTCTGCTTCGAATAATTTATTGTCTGCAAAATGTCTTTCCATGAGAATGAATTATTCTTTTAAAGGCGAAAAGTGGTACCAGATGAGGTAAGTAGGCGTTCTTGCTCTTTGCGCGTTGGAAATATGATTGTGGACGCCATGGAATTTGGGTAATGATCGTGTCTACAGAAGAGCAGTGAACCCATAAGAGCTAGCTGTATTACGGGAAAATAAATGAATAAACCGTTGTGTAATAATTTTCAGAGTTTTTGCCACAACAATGAATGTGAAAAGCACAGTTTGCCTCTGCACTTATGTTTATTGGTTCAAAACGACATCGACCTTGTTCTCGTGTCAGCATCTTCCGTTCGAACTAAATCGCCATAAAGTGGAGCAGGTTCTGCAGGTCTTCAGTCTACACGAAAATTGCGTGACTCGTAAAATGCTTCGATTTACCCGCCGCTGCCATTTCCAGGCCACTACGTTCCTCGTAGATCCTCTCGCTATCGATTGCTCATAGGTTGTCCTAGATCAGATAAATCTAGATTACTTCGTTTCTTACTTCCGAAAGTCACATTCTGCTGTTGAACAGTCTCATTTAGTGCAAGAAAAAGCACGCATGACGTGGCCATGTCTTGAGAATTCATCACAAGTAGGGCTCGGGTAGCTATGCAAAAATGTTACCCGTTAAGTATGCACGAAAACTTTCAAAATATGCACTTACGGGTATGCAACATATGCGCCAAAATATGCTATAATTTCAAATAGGAAGGTATATTTTTTCCCATCGATTTAAAATAGAACACAATTTTTAGCGTCGAATGAGACCTTCCGGAGCGTTTTAGGACCAACCGTTCGCTCCCTGTAAGGACTTAAGGGTTGAACGAAAAAAAGAGCAGAAACACGAGTGCGATTCGCAATTCTTCCCGAGTAGGCAAAATCCCCGTTCAAATATCAACTGTTCAAATGCAAGTTTCTTTCGATTCCACCGAACCAAGTTTGTTTTTCACTTTCAGAAGCTTCCTTAGTTACTGAATTCCATTAAGAATGAATGATACAACTCTCCGATAATAATAATTACAAGAAGGTACCTACTCATTGTCGCCAAAAGATGATTGTGAACCTCGCGGTAGGTGGGTATTTTATTTCAATAGGATCTTTGTAGATGGGCGATCTACACAGAAAATAATAAACCGTTGTGTAATAAATTGCAGCGTTTTTGCTCATCAGTAGAGACTGGATTTATTCTGATCTTCCTTTATCTGAGGCATCCAAAATAGTATGATTGTTTGAATTGACTTCAGTAGATGCACTGTTTCAAAATGTATAAGTACGGCATATGTTTGCATATTCGAACTTTAAATGCATATTTTATGCATATTCGCTGAAAAAATCCTGATGCCTCACATTTAGAGAAAATCAAGTTTCAAAATTATATGCACTTTTCGACTATTTTCGGAGAATGGGCGAAAATAAATGTAGGTACGTATCAAAAGAAGGATGAGTGTTATTGGTTATTGAGGGAATTTTCGGTAAACATAGACCTGATGTCAAACTATTTACGAATGGTTCTCCACCCTTCCTTTGAGGTCAATGTTCATCTTTAGGCAACCAGAGGGACATAGGAATAGAACGTTTCGTGGAATACATAACTAGAATGATGGCCAGCATTTCTTCGTATTCGCTTGTTAGAAAACCAGCAGCAGTAGGTAAGAGAGATTCTACGAAAATTGGAATGGAGAGGAGAAAAATTCTATGAACACTAGAATGGCTCCGCCTTTCCTTTGAGGTCAATGTTCATCTTTATGCATTAAGGATTGAGGCAACCAGAGGGACATAGGAATGGAACGTTTCGTGGAATACATAACTAGAATGATGGCCAGCATTTCTTCGTATTCGCTTGTTAGAAAATAGGCAGCAGTAGGTAGGAGAAATTCTATGAAAATTAGAATGGAGGTGAGGCCGGTTGAGCTTTGCACCCCTCTTCGTTCTGAGTTAGATTATTTGATTGGAGACGCGGAGAGTGAACTGTTCAACAATAGCATTTTGTACTCGTAAAAATTCCAAAAATTTGTTCTCAACAAGCCATAGTTCGGGCATGAGTTGGATTTGATTGAGGATTGTTCCACAAAAATGCGTGCAATTCCTGGTCCAAATATGTGTGAATTTCAAGAGATGTGGAATGCAATTTTGAAAAAATACAGGTCTATTTGACTTGAAGACACTGAATGAAATTTTAAATGGAGAGTTTGAAAGTGAATTTTCTGAGGTTTACAGGTCCGGTCATTTTGAGCAATTTAAAATTTGCTCCCATCACTTCTGTTGATGTGCAGCATTCTTCCTTCATCTACAAGAATATACAATAGTTTGTTGAAAATGCACCTTTTACAGCTGTTTATATTGTCCTGTTCCTGTACGTTGAGTATTCTGTTAAAACCGTAATTTTATGCAAATGTCATTCAAAATGATTTCTTATACAGCGGATTTTTTTCAAGTATTGAATTTAAAATCCCGAATTTTACACGTCTTGCTGCATATTTTTGCGTGTTTTATTGGTTTTTACAACATATTCTATGTTGATGTTGTTATTGGAAGGGTAATTATTACTTCTGTTCTACCCCAGATTTGTGCGGTCACGATATATATTTCAACATTTACGTCATCTTCAGATTTATATTGCTCCTCAAGACATCACCACATCACAACCACTTGTTTACCAGCTAAACAGAAACTGACTATGTAGCCTGACTAAAACAACAAAAACTGATAGGCTGATGACCGAGAACTTTGAAGTTGTGAAATTTTGAGTTGTGAAAAGTTTGAAATTTTGAAGATGACCAAGAAGGATTTTGAAGTTGTGCTCGTGCATTGTCAGTGTCAGTTTTTGGTTTTGAGTTTGAATCCTAAATTCTTGGTCATCAGCCTGTGTTGTTATTTTAGTCAGGCTACGTAGTCAGTTTCTGTTTAGTTGGTAAACAAGTGGTTGTGATGTGGTGATGTCTTGAGGAGCAATATAAACCTGATGATGACGTAAATGTTGAAATATATCGTGATCGCACTAATCTGGCGTAGAACAGAAGTAATAATTACCCTTCCAATAACAACATCAATATGGAGTTCTGCGAACTACAAAAGAAAACCCTCATCAAAATTCATGTCATATCCTCATCTATGTCATATAATATTCGGGACAATTATGTTGCAAAAAAATCCAGTCTCTAGTGATCACCAAACAATCTAGTACAACCACATTAACCAGTTTTACAGGCCTCATCAACCCATCACATCATCAACAATACAACAATTGAGTGAGTGGAGTGACGATTCTTGAGTCGCAGCGAATCCTGGGAGGCGAATGGAAACTTTCAACAGACAGCGAGGAATTTCAAGGCCGGTGACCCACAAAGGCGTTGAGACCAACTTACGCCCTCGGATCGGTAATAACTAAAATAACAGGAACATCTCAACGGTGAATCAATATATTTATATATATATTAGGTAAATATTATTTCACTCGGTAATTTATGACTTCTATAACACTTTTAGAGCTTTTTCTATAGCTAACTCATAACTCTTGAAGCTCTTAAAGCTTTAAAAAAGAACCCCGAACACTTGAACACATTAAACAAACTTAAGTAACATCGATTATTAAACAAAAACATCGACTAATCGATACCCATCCTGTCATTGAGCTGTAGGTCCCTACCGTAAAATGGTCTGTTGGTACAACAGTGAATTTTTTTGAAGTTTTCTGGAATATTTCCATGTACTTATGTATTATGTTGTGGTAGACATAAATATTGCTCTTAAAGCAACATGCCTAGCTATTCCTAGATGACGATTAATTAAAAAAAAATCAGAATGAATTTACCAGAATAAAATTTAAAATTCATCATAACAGGTCTGTTCCAACTGAATTGTCTGCAACTTACCCAACCGATAATAAGTTGAATACTGTTCCAACTGACCATGATATCAGAATATTCTCGCCACTGCTGAGGAGGCGAGGCGAACGGAATGCAGGGAAACCTTCTGCAACCTCCCTACTTTTCGGTGCAAAAAGCGGAGGCATTTTAGCGAATTTTCGAAGAAAATGAAGCTATTGCA
>JAEMON010000002.1:845191-860650 GCA_030264115.1 Lygus lineolaris | reverse complement strand
TCACTGCTAATTGGAACTTAGGGCAGTTCAAATAAAGTCAGTCCCACCATCCCATAGTGATAATTACTGCCGTACAACCGTAAGGTTGTGGGTGAGGCAGGGACGATGTGTTTTTGTACTACTGAAGAGCTGGGGTGGTAGGGGCAACATCCATGTCGGTCCCCTCTGAGGAGAGTGCAACGTTGTAACCCTTGGCCTTCTTTACTATAGGTTAAATTATGTTAATCAAGGAGGAGCCGTGTCACAAGTCCGGGATAGTGCGGATATCGCGTGGTTGTTCTCCCTATCATTTCAGCTCAGTAAATAAATAACCCACAAAACCCAATTTACTGAAGAAGTTATCGTGATAATTAAAAGTTAGGTAGTATTTATTGACTAATTTATCGTTTCAGTAAAGTTCATGTAACTTTTTCAAAAAATTGCGAGAAAGTGCAATGGAAGTTTTATATTTCTGATGCTTTTCAATCGTTCCAAGGGAAATATAACTTCCTCATTTTCCACTCCATAAGACAATCGTTCACCACTCGTTGGAAAGCTCCGAATTTGTAACACATCACACCACATCTCACCCCTCCAATTTCCCCCTCCTTCCACATCCTTCAGAGGACTGCTGTTACGTAGGTAAACAAACAAAGTTAGTTGGAGTTTTCAGTTTGGCATTATGATAGGTAGGTAGGTAGGGAAATAGGATCAAAATTGTGGAAGTTATGGCTGTGGCCAGGAAATGTGGACAGACAGGTGGACAGGCAGACGCGAAACCAAATTATTTGTTCTGGAGGCCCTGAAACCCAAAATGCAAGTGGAAATTTTGATTTTGGAGCACAAAAAAAAAAAACAACCTACGGTTCTACATACAGTCGGATCATTCAACTCCAAAGCGTAACGACGAACATTTTATCTTAACATAAAAAAAACGAAATTAACACAACCACCTGGTTTCCCTAACATTCGAAGATGCGATATTTTCTCCGTAACGCTTTTTTTGTGTCGCGAAAAAAATTAAAATCGTCCTGTTAATCATTATTAAATGATAAAATTTCATTTCAAAAGTGAAAACAAAGCTTCCGCTGCCTTGCAGACTCGGATGCAAAACCTGAAAAATATTGGTGACAATCCGAAAAATATGTTATAATTATTCAAATTTATGAGCCTAAAAAGGCCTACTAATAGGACCTGAGTCTTGGAATTTGTCGGATTTAGTCAACGAACCTTGCAGTTTAGACGGACTATTTTCGGTCGCCATGGTATTGAACACTGGAGCATGCTGTTACAGTACTTAATCAACATCTATAAAGTTGTGAATCCACCCCCTGATGAATACTGGGCCCATCAGGTTCTTTCACAAAAACTTCAAAAATTGCGTCGTCTTCCACGAAAAAAAATCCAATACGATAACTGGACCAAAGGGTTATTTGGCGTTCATTTGTGTCGGACCCTTGTTCATATGCCTACATAAATAGCCTAATGATTTTCTCCCAATCTGAAGTTCTTGAAGCCCTGAATGTATAGGTAATTGAACAAACGCAGGAAAAACTAACTGTTCGACTCACTTTCTTAGAAATCATGCTCGTTGTTTCACCACTGCCTGGGCTCAATATTGGAAGTAAAAATGCAGCTGCGGGAATCTCACCCACAAAATGGTGCCAAATTCATATTTCCATGTGGAAGAAATGGTAGGCTACATGACTAGTTATTTGTAGGTGATTAGTCGCGATTCAGCCAGAAAAACCCTCACTTACCTACCTGTGTATGAGAATGCGAAGGAATCATTGGAACGTATACAGCGGCGGTTCCTTCTCCACATGTACTACAAGAGAGGTTGTAGTCCAGAGAATTATAGCTAGTGATGCATTGAAAGAAAATAGACTCTCCAACTTTGTTAACCGTCGTTTGGTGTCTGACATGACGTTCCTCTATGGATTGGCCAGTAACCGCATAGATTGACCCTTCTTGCTGTCGCAGCTATGCCATATAATATGCCCCTCCCTATGCTACCAGACTCCATCAGACATTTTATACAAAACCTTCTCCTACGAATCACCTGAGGAATGACCCGATGCTTAGAAATCAGGAGGAGTTCAATCGGCTCTCCAGCGTAACATCATTAGACTTATTCTCAGCCAGTTCCACAACCTTCAAGTCTGCTATTCGGGATGGTTTCAAAACCAAATAACTGTATCTGAATGTCATGTTTTCGCAAATTGTGCCTCTCTTGTTTTTTGTTGTTGTTGTTGTTCTTATCGTTGATTATTCTATTGCTTTTACTCTTTTCTTGTCTCTTCTTATTATTCGTCTAATTCAAGTTGTGTAACACTGTATTTTACTTATATTTTGCTATTTCATAAATTCCTATGTGTAATTAACTATGTAATTGGGCTCTGCCCGTAATAAATAAATTAAATGAACTAAAAAAAAACTTCAAAGCAATCTATTATGTACCTACCATCGACGTTTCGAGTTGCCTGAAGATGGGTCTAGGTCAGACCTGAAACGTCGATGAATAAAATAACGCTTTCAAGTGAGGGTTTGCTGGCTGAATCCCGACTAATCAACTACAAATAAATTCATATTTCGAGGTGGCGCTCAACTTGTAAATTGTTGAGGACTGGTGCAGTGTTTTACTCGAAGCTATAGGATTAAACACATCAGTTTCAGACGAATATGTAGATATTTGGCACGTGTGTAGGTGTGTGAGCTCCCCCAAGTAATGGAGTCGGCTTCATTCGAATTGGTTCAGCATCGCTGGACAGGGCTAAACGGACAATCCACCATCACTGCTATGGCTGAGGCCAGGAGTAGGTGAGTTCGTTCATTACGACGGAAGGGTCACCATTATGTCCCCTTTCAGCGAGTAGCAGCACTGCTAGCCTCCCCTTCATCACCACTCATCACAAACAATGTCAGAAGCAGATCCTGCAGGCGGCATGAAGGGGCTCAAAGTAGCAGAGGAAGGCCGAGGGTTGACCGACGTCAATGTTTGACTTGGAAACCCCCTCAGCTGTGCACACTGCTACCTCGTGTTCAAAGGCAATCAACCCTCTCGTCATACTTCAGTATTTACCCAGTTCTAATAGGATATCGCTAGTTGTGTACATATCAAACTTTACTCGCTTCCGATGTGATCACTTTTGATTAAATCAAACGAAGCACGGCTATTTAAACGTTTGAGTTTTCATTCAGAGCTCGAATGATGTACTAGGTGAATTCATGGTTGGCCGTCGAAGTCGTCGAAAGTACATAATCGAGATCGTCTGCCGTTTTATTTGCATTTTGGCAATAATTAAGTTCATGACCTGTCAAGACTTCGTTTCTTCGATTTTGCGTTTCCAAAACAATGTTCTACTCACTCCGCAAATATGTACCTATCATTTTTTTAAAGAATTTATTTGGCATTTTTCCAAAATCAGTTTCCCAAAGTTACTGCTTCATCATTGTTAAGTAACTTTGTTGTTGTCTATCGGGAGAGTGGTGAGGTCAGTAGTTGGTATTAGCCATAAATAATACCGCAACCGTGATTTGTAAATTAATGCTTCGATAAATTATTCTATTCTAAAGCGATTCCGATCATTTTGCAAAATATCAAAGTTACTGTCATGCAGCATGAGTTAACGAAAACATTTTCAAAGAATCATTTTAACCGATTTGGTGGGTGATTCTCATAGGAATTTTGATCTGTTACCTACCATATTTATGTTCCTCTGTCAGATGGTAAATTACACAAAAAACCTCAAATAGCACGTATTTTTCAAAATTTCACCCCCTACTCCAAATATTCTGACCAACGAAATCAACCTTTCTTTCAAATTACTGACATTTTGTAATTTTTTAGATAGATTCCAGGGTAAGATATCGTCTAGAGTGACACTAACTTTGTTTTTTTAAAAATGGGAACCCTATTTCACCCTTTTTATTGCAGATTCAGATCGTAAAATTTTAGAGCTATTATTATTGTATACGAAGGTTTTCTAAATGGGTTCTTATCGACAATCACAAAGCAGGTAGCTCTATCTATTTATATAAATTTCCTGGCACTTTCCCTTTTTAGCTAATTTTCGAGGAAAAATTCAGCTATTGCAATGGCTTTCAAAAAACGTAGTAATGCAAAATTTCAAAAATGTCCTCTACCATGGCCAACTACACCCCCCCCCCCCCCCACCCTATGATTTTTAGAAGGAAAATCCAAATTTTAAAATCCCTTTAGTTTTTACGCAGAAATCAAATATGTCCATTTTGCGCACGTGTGCATGCGTAGTGACTTTGTTTATAATATCTTCAAAGCAGCATTGCGCAAATCGCAAAACTGATACCACCACTCGATTCAGCGTAAAACAATAGCCCGAAAATCATGTATCATACTACGTGGTAATCAAATACTTGCACAAAACTCGATTTTTGGCAATTTGCCCACATTTAGCGCGTATTTGCGCCAATTGCCAGGTACTGTAAAATTCAAATGATGGATCATTTCTTCATTAAATTTTAAGTAAAACCTGGATCTGTAATAAAAAATGGTGGTTCACATATTTGAAAAAAAAAAACAGAGGTACTTAGTGCGCATGCACACGTCCGCGAAATGGATATATTTGATTTCTGCGTAAAAAATAAAGGGGTTTTACGATTTGGAAGGAGGGTTAGCGTAGTTAGCGGGAAACCCTGTATAATACAAAAATATAAATATATACCTACATTACAAGTGTTAAACTTTAGGAATCGTGGATTTCTATTGAGAACATTTTTGAAATTTTGCAAAACCCCTGAAAATGTCATCGATAACCAATGAAAACTGCGAAATTCATCGTTTTAAGGAAGCATGCCAGACATCCCGAAAGTGCTTATGTCCCGTTTTTTGGCCTGGTGACTGACCAAATGAAATTTCAAACACATTACCCTAGCTTTGAGTAGGATGATCCAGTTGATATTAGGTATATTATGTTCATATGATGACTTCTGGAACAGTACCTATGAAATGTCCTTAAAATTATTGTCCCAAAATGCCGATAGATCGAAAGAAAGAATACATGGGTAAGGAAAGTGTCTCGTATTTGTCCTAAAAATATCGGGTGAGAGGCTTCACACTACTTTCCTCACCCGTAAAAACCTAAAAATAGCTATTTTTGCGGATTCTAACGCTGATTTCCTCAATATTTTTTTTGTGGAGATGAAGGGTATTGGAACATGTTTCTACTTGTTAGAAGAGTAAATCCTACGAATTTCATCAAAATCGTTAGAGCAGTTTGGGAGGAAAGCTGAAAATTGGGCGAAAAACGAGGTTTTTTCACTTATTTGGAATATACGTGTTCATACACATACATACATACATACATACATACGGATTTACATACACTTTCCCTGAACGTGGAGAAAATTGATCAGATGTCGATTAAGACCAGTAAGTTAAAGGTGATGTTTCAGCAATTGGGTTTTCTGCTGATCGCAATACTTTTCATTCACCTTCAGGTGGGCTGAGGAAAGTAAAAATCTGCTATACAGCAGCCTAGAGCCAATACAGAAAAATAATAAATACTTACCTACTGGGTGATATAACAACGTTAACGTAGGTATCAAAGTAGTTTTGATTCGACCAAAACATCATGTAGGTACCATCAACATGATGTATGATTGAATCAGAAGCTAAATAACAAGCTTCTTTCTCTCTGAGGATGTCATAATTCGACAGAATAAAGCTCAATCCAAAATTTCCAATTGCGCCTATGATTACATTCTACAATAATTCTATTGTGGGTATTTAGGTAGTTAACAAGAAATTTGAGGTTCGCTTACAGCCGTTTGCCACAGCTCAATGCTTCTCCATCTTCTCTTCTCTTTGCGGAATTCTCCCGGTCTCCTCACTTTCTTATAAACCATCATTTCCCTTCTGGCCCAATTAAAAAGAGGATTCTAATGGGAAAAAAATCCAAGCTCCGGTAAATCTCCAAGGCGTTTACGAGCTAAATGGCTCCCTAAAAAAGTCGGGTCTATCTGTGGGCAGCCCACCGTGGTTCCTGCTGTTTTCTGATAAATACCTTCCCTGTGGTACCTACTCTGTGGTCACGGGCCCGTGAACTTGAAGGCTTCGAAGGGGACAATCAGAGTCGGATCTACGGTGGGCGTCGGAAAAACGAATGAAAGAAACAAAGAGATTCTGGTGAATGGAAGTCAAAGTCATTACAAAACGTGAGCAAAATCGTGGAGCTTTGAGGTTTGTACATTTTATTATTATAGGAAAATTCGAGGTGTGCGTATCGCGTGTGTGCCATTTTCTGCAGAAGTTCTACGAAAGAATAAATTTTGGAATCCCTGCCAAATTGGGACAAATATCTCAACATTTTACCTAGGTACCTTGACAATGCCGATAATTTTTACTTTCCTCAGCACACCTGAAGGTGAAAGGAAACTATTACGATCAGCAGAAACCCCAATTTCTGAAACACCACCTTTAACTGGTCCTAATAGACATCTGATCAATTTTCTTCACGTTTTGGATTTGGTGTTCAAGTTCGTATGTATGAACACGATTGGGGCCCCTACGAAAATGATAGAAAAATTCCAATTTCGAAGATTGGTTTCTACATGTCTGACCCTAAGAATTTCAGCCCTCCAGGTCAATTATTAGGGGGAAAAATATTCCAAATACGAGTATGTCGAAAAACGTCGTTTTCAGCCCATTTTTTAAATTTTCTCCAAAACTGCTCTGACGATATATTGAGGACCGAAATCAGATTTAAAATCCGTAGAAATGGCCATTTCCAGTTTTTACGGGTGAGGAAAGTAGTGTGAAGCCTCGCACCAGATGTTTTCTACTGAAATTGAAGTTAAAAAGTACTGTAAGTACTGTAAAAGAAACACAATATGGGATCATACGGGCTTTCAAGAGTTTCAAAGGAAGTGTGTACCTGCTATAACGCTGGTATGCGCGGTATGCTGAACACGCTCGATTTGACATCTGTTAAAGAGGGGTACCTATGCACTCTGTTGAGCAAATGTTCAACTTCAAGCTGCTCCCTTTCTCCCTTATTGTCAGCTAAATCCATGTTGAGTAGGTAAAATTGAGTAGGTGAGAGTTGAGCCTCGTTGAGTCAGACAGTAAATACTTTATTTTATCTTACAATACGGGAAAACCCAATGAATATCATTTATATAACTTCTTGAAAATATGTGAAAAGAAGTATAGATAAATATAAAATCCGCGCATGCACAACGAAAAATGTTCAACACAAAGACTGGTATAAATAGGTAATCGTGGCAAAGGGCATGTCAACTGGCAGGCTAGGCAACATTTTGGTGAAGGAAAGTGATGAGCCTTCGACGCACCACAGCTGAAGACTGATCAAAGAAGTCAAGTTCAGTGCATTTCTCAACAAACAAACAACTTGGAACAACGGTAGTGGTCGATGGTGCAGATAATTTGTCGACGAAAACGGTATCCAGAAGAGGCTACTTGAACTTGAACATAGCCGAGGTATCAAGATGTGCTCATGGGAAACGAGAGTCGGAGAATCCACACGACCAAGCTGCAGTTTTTGGAAGGGCATGATAAGGTCTGACATACATCTTCGATCACTGGGCCCCATAGGCTGGCATTGCTCATTATGTACATCACAGCTCACCGATACTTCAGTAATGTGAACATAACGAAAGAATTTTTGATGGATTCTTCCCAATTAGTCGATGCAGCATATCGAGTGAGATCACAGAGGCATATTCCAGAATAATGAGAACAAGGGCCTTGTAGAGTGCAACAATTGCAGGCACGTGATAAAATTCCCTGGTGTTCCTCACGAAACCCGACAATATCATTGGTCGACTGGAAATGGCTGATATATAGCCAGAGAAAGTGAGGTGGCAGTCTAGCAGAACTCCAAGATCTCGTACTGAATAAACTCTAGTTAATGAAGATATGCCAACGGCATATTTCAGACAGTGGAGGCCTGTTCCAACCAGCGGCGGATATAATGTGCTCAGAGCCTTCTGTGCACGCTGTTGTCGACAATTTGTTGATACTCGTGTGCGCAGAAGGTTCTGCTCAGCTAAATTTTCGAATTGCACCTGCAGTTGGACCACCGCTAGTTGGAACTGACCTTATGTAGGTACCATGTCGTTTACAATCATGTGATTAGGAAGAAACAAGATTGTGAACGACGTGGTCTGTAGTCATCTTTGTGACAGGTACAGAACAACAGTTAGGGTTATGATAGAATGGTTATCTAAATGGAAAATGTTGATGTAATAATTTTCAGCTTTTTCATATGGATACACTTAGGTACTTTCCTGTAACATTCCTGGATGATAACTGAACTTAGAAGCGGCCTAGAAATCAAAATCCATTCACTAATGTTTACACCATCTGGACCAATCATCTTCATCTCACATTAATCCAATGAAGGATCCACATCTTGTTGATCCTATTACGATCAGCTCAATGATAGCGAAGGCGCATGCGCGAAGGGTAAATACAGCAATCGGTGGTACACATCCCTCGACCAGTGTGTCCGACATGATGATGTGAAGATGCTGTTATAGAATTATCATACCCATCCATTTGGCAGGCCTTCTCCCCTTGGGTGTGAGAGTCAAAGGGTTTTGATAAGTAGATTTTGAAATTAATTAAAGTTGTCCCTTGTTTCTTAGATGACGTCAACGTAAATCACAAAGCTTCATGGTGGGGTATTATTATTGCTTTCCCTGTTAACCTATGAGTTCCTAAAGTCACCCGTAAAATACCAAGCGTTTCCTTGAAAGTCCCTCGAGAGTCACTCGTGTGAAGTCTTGAGAGCGCCCCCTCACTTGAGTGCCATTGAATCCTTCGAAAATATCCCCCTCCCCTTCCGAATCATTTCTAGCGTTACAAACGCACCGAATACTACACTAGCAATCCTACGGCACATCATACACTACCACGCAGACCTCACCTCTCACCCTCTGCCATCTAATCTGCAAATGAAAAGGGCTGAGGCCAGCGTGGAAATTAATAGGACGAATTACCCGCCATATCTAATTTGGATGCTCCCGAGCACGTTCTACTGCTCTCCCACTGCTTCCCGACTCTTCTGCCACAACGAGTCGACCCTCCCTTCCTCTGAAAGGAAATTTATTGCTTGCAATTATTTCACTTCTCCTCTCTGTTTTAATGAAGTACCTACTTGTAATTTGAAATGTCGTTAATCTTGAAGACCACATTATTATGGGATACACCAACATTGTTATTAGTAAAATGTGGTAAATTTTATTTCGACAGGCGAAAAAATGTGTAAATGGCAACTGGTCTCCGTTGCAAATGGTCTACTAGCCCCGAGTAGACCAGTTGCAAACTGAAAGCACGAAACTGGTCTACAGCGCACCATTTTCAAGTGGCCTACATTGCAACTGGCCTGTCTTGCAAGTAGTCTACGTCGTGAAACAGTTGCAACTGGTATACGTTGAAACTGCTCTACGAGGATACCGGTTGCAAACGCACTTCTTTTTCAAGTGTTGAAGATCCCGAGAAAGTTTTATATTCTTACTACGCCTGAGTCTTCAATAGTTTTGTATTTGTGGCGAAAACTGATTGTCCAAAAATTTCGGCCGAAAATTTCAACAAGCCTTCAGGTGGCTCAATGGCTCAATCAAAGTTCAGTGTTGAGGATTTTTGCGTACTCTCAACGGTCATTGCTTTGAAAAATCAATATTTCCTAATATTTGTGCATCTGAATTGGCAATAATTGTTGCTAAAACGCAGTACCTAGAAATCTATACATACTGAATCATTGCAAAACGTTGAAACGAAATGAAAGGAAAATAATTGCATAGGTATATAAGGTATGAAGCAGCACAGAACTTGTATTAGATAGATCTTACACCTACTGTTGATTCGGTTGAAGAATCGGGAATTTGCATGGTTATTTTTATTTCGTAATTTGAAAGATCTTAATGAGGGCTTTCCAAAAAGGTGCTACATGAGGGGTACCCGACGGTTAAAAGTAACCGAAAATGGGTCTTCTAATTTGAACCTAACTTACGTCACCTCCCTTTTGCGGAACCTATATACCTATCGATATTTTTCAGTACCTAATTTTCACGCCATCGAGTAAGTCAAAATGCGTTGTAAGAGTCCAAAAGTGCACCAATAGAACAAATTAAACAAACAAATCTGCCTAGTGGGCTTGGCACATAGCTTCCTCGTAGGTCAATGAAATGATTGTTTAGATCATCCAGGGGTAGGTTCTCAACTATCCACTAGTTTTGAGTAGGTATTGGATCGTGAGAAATTGATGTTAGAAGGACGAGGTTTACGTTTGGCAATGCGCACAGGCCTTCATAGGACTTCATCGATAGGGCCTAACTCGCATAGGTACCTATGTTCCTAAAAAATACCTGAAAATTTCATCAAAAACTGGTGCAAGTTTTTGAAGTTAGGCAAGAATTCGGGGACACATACAGACAGACTCGAAACCAAATTTGTCCAGGAAGGTCTAAAATGTAAAATACGAGGGGAAATTTTGATTTTGGAGGAACAAATTTTCATCTCCAAAAAGTTATACAATTCTTCCGCTACCTTGCGTTAGATTCGGGAGTAATAATCGTTCTATTGACTTTAGACAGGTATCAACTAGCTCAAATTAATTTGTCATCATTACTAGAAAGACACCATGATCACACATCACAATATACACATAGAAATTACTCAGTGGCATTCAAAGGATGCACTAAATAAAAAAAGTCCCATTCACGCAGCATGAGTTGATGAGCGAATTTTCAAAGAATCATTTTACCCGATTTATTGGGTGATTCTGATAGGAAATTTCACGCTGATTCTGAATATATACCATATATGTTCCTATGTTTAAGATGGTAATTTACACAAAAAACCTCAAAAAACGTGTTTTTTAGCGATTTTTGAAAATACATTTTTCAAAATTTGACCCCTTGGAGTACTCCAAAAATTCTGGTCAACGAACTCATCCTCTCTTCTTATATTATTGACATTTTAAATGTTTTTCGATTTTTTATCTCGATTCCTCGGTCAGATATCGTCTGGAATGACACATATATAAACATATAAATATATACATATGAAAAAGTGTTAAATTTCTGGAATCGTTTTAGAATGGTCTGAAACGGATTTCCATGGAGAAAATTTCAAAAATTTGCAATATTAAAATTTTGAAGCCATTGCAATAGCTTCATTTTCTTCGAAAATTCGCTAATACCAACTCAAGTTGGTCGGCATTTTGGATTTTTGACCTAAAATTTGGATTTACCACCCTTGAAAACCCCGACTGCCAATTTGCAGGTCACAATAATTCATACCGTGTATGAGTAGAGAGAAAGAACTTGCGGTAGATATGGGTAACCTAGTTGACTTTGATCTTGTGTATAAAAGCTCAGAAGAACCATAAAATATTAACATACCCATCTACCACCATCCTGACTATTGACAGTTGGTATGTTGAGATAGTTGTTCTAAAAGTTGTAGTGTAGTTGTTGATTCCTGAAATTTAACACTTTTTTATATGTATATATATATTTATATATACCTATATTTATATATATGTGTCAGTCCAGACGAAATCTGCCCGTGGGATCGAGATAAAAAATCCAAAAAAATTTTAAAATGTCAATAATATCAAAAGAAAGGTCAAGTTCGTTGGCCAGAATTTTTGGAGTACTCCAAGGGGTCAAATTTTGAAAATTTAAAGTCAAAAATCGCTAAAAAAAAAAAAAAAAAAACGCGTTTTTTGTGGTTTTCGGTGTAAATTGCCATCTTAAACATAGGTTATGGTGTATTCGGAATCAGCGTGAAATTTCCTATAAGAATCACCCACCAAATCGGTTAAAATTGTTCTTTGAAAATTCGCTCATCAACTCATGCTGCATGAATAGGACTTTTTTTTGCGTATGTTTGCGTACAGTCATTTTTCGACTTTAGGAGTTAGGTACCTATCGATTTCCACACATTTTCAAGCTGAAACGAATGGTGAGACGTCTGTAACTAGCTACAATTTATTTTATCATTTAATAATGATTAACAGGACGTTTCCATTTGCAAACTAGAATTCAATTCTTCAGAATCGGCCGAAAGAAAAAAAAATTGTATTACGCCAACGTTTCGGATAATTTATTATCCATCTTCAGGGCTATAGATAGGTACTACAAAACAAGAAACAGGAACTGTTAGGTATTGCATAAGGTAGGTACCACACTACAAGGTAACTAGAGTGATAATAGGTAGGTGCATGAATATATGATAATAATAAACCCTTACCTATAATCTGATTAGTGAGATCACAAAACAAACATGTTCATCGTGATGAAAACAAAAACAATAGAATAATGGTTCCTTCAATGAAACCACAACAGTTGTGGTAATGTAATAATAAATGAGTTGACCTACCTATTATCACTCTAGTTACCTAGTTTCCATTTGTTTTCTGAACGTTACGAGCCTCACATCACGAACGACCGTCACGTCATGATATAATTTAATTTGTCACGATATAATTTAATCTGTCACGATTAAATGATCTGACTGTAGAACCGTAGGTCTATTTTGATTTTTTTTTAAACGGACGGTAGACCTACGGTTCTACAGTCAATTTTACTTGACGTGACGGTCGTGAAAATCGATCGCGGAACTTCTAAACGTGACGACCGGTCGCGAAGGTGTGATTTTCGCCGTGACGTGACGGTCGGAAAAAACGGAAACGTCCTGAAAATCATTATTAAATGATCAAAATACAAATTTGTCTTTTTATTTTATGAGTCTTGGGACCTGCCCTTCATTTTAGGTGGTCCAGATTTTTTTGTTTGTGAAAATAGTTGTTTTGATATTGGTTTGGTACCTAGGTATGCTGCCTTACCTGAATTCTGTTGGTGCTGATATTTATTGTAGGATTGTAGGTGATTGTAGGTATTTACCTATTCAAAGGATTTGAACTAGGACGAGGGTAATAGGTAGCCCTACCTATTATGGTACCTCCTCCCACGAATGATTATGACTTTACAGCGGGATTCCTTCTTTCTTTGTCCTACAACCTTATTCAACCACAAATTACCTCTAAACAATAAGGCCTTGACGACACAACCTACAATAGCCTAATAACGATAAACCCTGTTAATAACATTAAGAGGGGTTTCTATGGTTCCTTAGACTTAAGACCATTCAAAATATTTGAGTCTAGAAATAAATAGAATAAGGGAGCCCTCAGAAGGGAGAAAACAAAAGACAAAGAAGTCATTCCGGCCAAGAAGAAAACCCTTGTAAATCAAAGGAGCCGGCGCACCGTGAAGTTTTGCATTGTTCATTCAGGAGGTATATCAGAGAAGGAATAGAATAAATGGCTCTTTGCTGGCGACTCGGTTTTAAGAAAGGGGGTGAAAATTGTATTGGAGGGTTCCCTGGTCGCAGGAAGGAGGGTCGTTTGCTGGTCTCCCTCAAAGATGTTTGGCAGGAAATGGACTCGAGGAGTTTCCTATTCAGATTTTACCCTCTGATGTACCGAATGGACGTCATTCATTGGGTCTTTGTGACTTCGACGGGGTATTTTTTGATTGAAAGGTTCCGTTTTTTTTAAACCTGAATAGGGGCGGTTTTGGAGTACAAAAGAAGGCAAACAGGAGATCGTTTGTTTGATAGGTAGACAGATTGGTTCCTACCTAGGTACTAGTATAGGTATTGGTTAGTTGCTTACGGAATACCTAGGAAGGTAGGTAGAGGTAGGTACTGCATGCGGTACCTACTGCAGTACCGCATTGGCGAAACCGTGATTGTGAAGAACATCCGGAATAAATTAAAACTGAATAGTTCTTGATTGGTGTTGGTACAAATATATTATATTTCCAGTTTGGTATGCAGTAGGTATCATAGGTACCCACCTAGGTGTGACTTTAGCAAAATTTCAGAACAATGTTGAATCCACTGCTACAGCTTCATTTTCTTCTAAAATTCGGCTCATTTTTTAGTTACCATGGAAAAAAATTAATGAATTTGGGGTCTAATTGTGCCCCGAAGCTTGACTTTACCGTCAGTCTTCTCTAAGGAGTAGAAAATAGGGGATGAAATTTCCAAAACTCCCTAGCTCGAAAACTTCAAATAGGAAGGTATATTTTTCCATCCATTGCAAATAGAACACAATTTTTAGAACCAACCGTTCGCTCCCTGTAAGGATTTGAAGGTTGAACGGAAAAAAGAGCAGAAACACGAGTGTGAATCGCAATTCTTCCCGAGTAGGCCAAATCTCCGTTCAAATATCAGCTGTTCAAATGCAACTTTCTTTCGATTCCACCGAACCAAGTTTGTTGTTTACTTTCAGAAGCTTCCTTCGTTACTGAATTTCATTAAGAATGAATGATACAACTCTCAGATAATAATTACAAGAAGGTACCTACTCATTGTCGCCAAGAGATGATTGTGAATAGGATCATTGTAGATTCTATAGAGAAAATAATAAACCATTGTGTAATAATTTGCAGCGTTTTTCTCTTTTGACGACATTATATGCTCCTCATGTATTCCTGCTTACAGGTATTTACTTTTTTTTTTAAGTTTAGTGTCTAGTTAGGTTTCTTAGACTGACAATTCTAAGTCTTGCATTATTGGTGTACAACTGTTCGTAGGTTGTTCCTGAAGATGGGTCCGGTGAGACCCGAAACGTAGAAATATAGTGGATTGATGTAATTTCTTACCAACCCCCTTTTTTTTGGCTGAATCCCGATCATCTACAACCAATATTACAGATTGAAATAGGTAGTAGGTAGGTAGGCACTAGCTAGGTAGGTAGGTAGGTAGCAACCACAGAGTTTGAGTTACGGAGACAACAAGTAATAGCAACCACTCTATTCCCAAAGTTCACAAAAACAGCTCTGTGCCTACTGAGGACGTTGAAGAGGTGGGGAGTGCTGCGATCTACCATTCACCCCCTCAACTAATGGAAGTATCGAAGAGTTTCCAACGTTGCGCTGTTTCCGTTGGTTACTCTGTGCTCACCAACCTCACCTACCTGAGTAATAAGAGTACCTACCTAATATTATGTATTTCACCGACTGTGTATACCATTCTAGATGATTCTAGTGTAAGTCTTACCTACCCTTCTATCAAGATTTCCGGTACATTCCTACTTAATGGGGGAACCATTTGAGGGGCCAAGGAACTTATTAAATTAGTTTTTTCCCGTTTTTCTCAGCCAATTTTTGATGCTGTTCGCGGCATTCTTCTTCTTGTTATTCAATTCTCTCGGGGGATCAGGTATTATGCATAATTTTAATTTCGTCATTTTTAATGTTTCACGTCTTATTCTAAAATTCAAATTTGCATGAAGGCACCTCATCCCCCTAGAGAATGATATAATGAAAAGAATGCCGCCAACCGCATCAAAATCCGTTAAAAATTGGGAAAACCCGTGCAACGCAAAAAAAAAAAAAGCTTAAGGGGAAGGGGAAAGGGGGACGTTATCGTGTTTTCAAACTTATTAGGGGTGTAGTTCG
>JAEMON010000002.1:775535-787872 GCA_030264115.1 Lygus lineolaris | reverse complement strand
ATAGCTTCATTTTCTTCGAAAATTCGCTAAAAACAAATAAACTGAAGATAATTCCCCGTTCGGAACCAGAGCGAAGTTCCCTATAAGACCTTACTTTTGCCCAGAAAACCCTTAGAATTATTTCGAGCCCTTTTGCGTCTCCCATGCGTCTGTAAATGTCAGAAGTTGAAAAATACTTACTCGTACTAGAGAATATGCTTGAAAGTTGGGAACACGTGTTTTACAGTCCTTCTCTAATTACACCGGTGAAACGAGTCAGTGGACGCCAGCGAATTCACAGCTGCGTGAACCTGACCTTGTTGTGAACACATTTGCATGGAAGACGTCCAAGAAATGCGAACAGATGATGCGCTCACCTCACCGCTCACCTTGACTATTTTATAAGGTTTGTCGAGGTAAAAATGAGAAAAATTCCAAGACCTAAACTCTCGCAAGGTTGACTAAATTATGAACGACTACTTGGCCGAATTATATCAACTTGGAACGTGTCTAAAGAATGGAAAAAAAGTTGCATTCATGCAGCATGAGTTGATGAGCGAATGTTTAAAGAATCATTTTAACGGATTTGGTGAGTGATTCTCATAGGAAATTTCACGCTGATTCCGAATATACCATGGGTTCCAAAACGCGTTTTTAGCGATTTTTGACTCTAAAATTTTCAGAATTTGGCACCTTGGAGTACTCCGAAAATTCTTGCCATCGAACTCATCCTTCCTATACACACATATTCATATAAAAAAGTGTTAAATTCAAGGAATCGTTTTTGAATGGTCTGAAACGGATTTCCATGAAAGAAAATTCTCAGAAATTCGCATTATTAAAATTTTGAAGCCATTGCTATAGCTTCATTTTCTTCGAAAATTCGCTAAAGTATAAATACGTAGTGACAGACTGTCGTAGCTTTATGGAAAAATGAGCAAACTTTAGGATGAGCGGTGACTTCAGTCGCCTTTTTATGGACATCCTGGTATTGGTAAACCACATGAATATGGCAGGTCATATAGTGCAAATTCGTTTCGACAAGCGCGCATGTTGGGGTGCACGGTAGCGAAATCGCCGATAGCTTGTCGAATTCAATTCAACTCAATAAGTTTTTATTTCATAAAAACAATACGATCAACGACGATCAATTCAGCACGGCAGATTGGCTCAATTCTTTACGTAAATCTATCTTACACGTACGTGTGCATTTAAAGGCAATTCCAAGTTCAATGGCAGCGAATTTATAACGAATCAAACGTTGGTGATCGGTATCGTGAATTGAACCCGCCTGTCTCCATTAAGCCATGGTTTTCAAAGCTTGAGCTCAATAGAGCCGACACACGAAAAATAGCACGACTTCTCTCGAATCATGGCTTGAATGGTGTTCACTTGAATAGAATACGTATGAATGAACGTATCAATGATACGTATCGTAGAATACGTATCCTTATCGCGATGTCTGCACCCACGATGAGGAGTCCCTCAAGCACATCGTTATGTTCCCCAAGAATCCCCAAGATATCCAAAGATATCCCCAGGAATTGGATGATGAATACCATTAGTCGGCACCTTCCGTCTCCAATGAACTATGAGCAAATTTATTTCAAAGATATTACCTGTGTACAAAGCACTATGTTCATTTTAGGAGCTTATATAAACATTTAAAACTTATATTTAGGTAAAATAATATGCAATAAATGATAATGAAAGAAAGAGGAAACGTTTTTGGCAAAAAACAAAAATCACAAGTAATCCTAAAGTGAACATTGATTTTAAATATTATTCTGTTGATTATCTGAATAGAGGTGAATATTAAATTTTTATCATTTAATTTGTAAGATGGGCAAATTAAATGTATTATTATTTTTAAGACTCATGGCCCATACGATTTGGGCCCGTTTGTTTATTTGTATTATTCGTTTTTGATATTTTCATGTCTTTGCCCCGGCACATAGCACAGAAAACTGTCACGAAATTGCTTAACGAAATTGTGTTACAGTGCCTTTATAATGATTTCCGCTAACAACGACCCCGTTGTTAGGTTTGTTCATTTTCCACACTTTTTAACCCACAAAAATCGTTCACCACTCGTTGGAAAGCTCTCGATTTAACGAACATTTTCATGTTCACCATAACATATTAACTATACGAATAGCGGAGCTATGGGCATAACTGTTCTCATATTTTGTTTACAAACTAATGATCGTGAGTGTAGAAGATAATTAATCCGGAATCGTCTATTTTATTGAAATTAGGTACCTACCTCTTAATATTAATAATTTAACGAACATTTTCATGTTCACCATAACATATTGACTATACGAATAGCGGAGCTATGGGCATAACTGTTCTCATATTGACATTTTCATGTCTTTGCTGTGGCACACAACCAAAATTATGTCACGTAACGTGACATTGTACAACAACCGTCCAGTTCTGACCATTTCCGCTTACAACTGAGAAGTTCTGTATCGATACAAATGGTTCTAGTATGCAGCCTTCTTGAGACTCCTTCTTGACAAATCGAGAGGTCCAGATCAGCTGAGTGGCTCCTAAAGCGAAGGAGAAAGTTGAAAGGGAAAGAAGGAGGGGGAGAAAGACATGAAAATGTCCCAATGCGTTGCAGACTTGTATGCAAGCGTTTTTTCCTTTTAATGATGTAATCATACAATAAAAGCTTCATGTCTGTGGCTTCTGGCTAGTGCCGATTGAAGGGTAAAGACACAGAAAAAACATACCAAATGGATACCATCACGGAAGTTTTGGATTCCCCACCTGAAACAAAAATCAGATCATTAATACAGAATCAGCACAAACCACATATCCATTTTGATAAGTCCTTAAAAGTAATAACATCTACATTGTTTAATTAATCAGTATGGTAGGTACCTACAAGAAATGCCAGGAAGAAAAATGTCACTCAAAAATTCTCGGTACGAAAAAAAATGCAGAGTTTTGTGGATGTAGTTTTGGAATAATTTCTCATGCTGAATCAGGAGGCTATAATTAATAAAAAATGGGGGTTTCGAGGAAATTGTGGTGGGTCGGAATATAGCTGAGACCCCTCTTAATAAAATATGGATACATAGGTTGTAGCTAAACACATGATTCCTGAATACATAAGCACAAAATGAATATTGAATGCCAACACGTCTGGTGCGAGGCTTCACTCTACTTTCCTCGCCCACGAAACCTGGAAAATTGATATTATTGTGGGTTTTAACGCTGATATCGGCTCCCCTAATATTTTCCTGGAAATGAGGTGTATTGTAAGTTTTTTTCTTCATAAAAGAGTAAATCCTGTTAATTTCATCGACATTTTTAGAGAGATTTTGGGCGAAAAGCTTAAAAATGTGCTGGTATATTTTTCTTTCCTTTTCACAAATACATTCTGCTTGAAATATTAAAATGAACAGATTCCGTGATTCCCTCAACTGTCTCCTACCGTGTATAACGAATAAAACTCTCGGAGCCACACCAGTATTTCGCAGTGGAAAAAACATTTGTCATTCTCGAGACCTATTGAAAATTGGGTATTCCACCCGATTATTAAAAAAAAAATTTATTCTATTAGAAAGATGTCGGTGAGAGTTTTCCAAATAGGCGCAATACGTTGGGTACCCGTCGATCGGAAGTGGGCAAAAACGGGTCGTATAGAATGAGATACGCATGCGTCATCAGGTCCCTCCCGCATTGGTGGAGGGGGAAGGGGGTGCCGTGACGTCACGAGGAACCGTTCTGCCCGTATTGTGTCGAACTAAAGAGGATTTTTAGCTGTAAATTGGTAGTCCGACGTTTTTAAGGGTGATGAATCCGAATTTGAGGAAGAAGATGTAAAATTCCGAACCACTTGAATACCATTGAATGGTAGGTACCGACCTAATTGAGTGGTAGATACCCACTCTTTTTTTAAAACTAATGCCAAACAGGGACCATGATAGGTACATGAATAATAATTTGCTCAACAAACTCATTTCTTCACACTTTTTAAAATGTGTTAATACGCCAAACCATCACTCACAACGAAATTGAGTGATTGAGTGAACGAAAACCGAGGGTCCCTCGGAGTTAATTATGTTATAAGCTGTTTCTTCTGTACTGTACTTACCTACCTACGTTCCATAATAAATTCCTGTCATTTCTAGCCAATATCAAGATTTAATTAAGGAAGTAGGACATCATCATTGAGAATCCAGTAGGCGTAGGTTACTATTAAGAGGGTGTTCTCAGCCCCTGAAATACGCTCGATCCTGAAACCACTTACGTGCAAGCGATGAGTTTAACCCTTTTAACGGGCTACGTCCATCAGACCGCCCTCCTACGCGGTGTTATACGACTGACCATCTTCCTCACAGTGATGAGCTCTCCGGTACTTTCATTATTAACCGCACTGAGGTGAAAAGGTGAGCAATATGTGGTTTTAGTACCTACTCCTTTCCTCTCCGGTTACTATTATGATCAATACTTCAATTATACCATCCAGTTTCTATTTCGCATTATTTTTGCATTCTCGATTCTCGTTTCCAAAATGGTCGATTCTTGCCGTAGGCCTATTCTAAAGGTAATCCGTGCACTTTAATATACCTACTAAATAGCTGGTTTCTACGTGTGTTGCAGAGACTATTCAATCAGTTGAAGGCTACGATTTGCAGTTGAACAATAATTAACAGAAACAAATAAACATCTGCTGTGCGAGGATTCTCACTACCACACTACTTTTCTCACCCGTCAAAAGGGCATAACCCAAAAACTGATATTTTGTTGGTTTCTTCGAAAATTCGCTAAACGATATAGGTACGAGAATAGTTACTTAAATGAAAGAAAAACAAATAATAATAAAAGAGCAATGACTCAAAAATAAAAAAGCAATTATATTCAATTATAATAGTTACCTAACATTTTAAGTACTATTTTTTCAATCACAATAATTCTAGCTTAATGATTGGAAAGTTTGTATTTTGAACGGAGAAAAAACCCATAAAAGTTCCATTTATGCAGCATGAGTTGATGTGCGAATTTTTAAAGAATTATTTTAACGGATTTGGTAGGTGACTCTTATAGAAAATTTTGGGCTGATTCTGAATATACCATACAAGCATCCACTGTGCTTGAACAATAAGTTGAGAATGAAATACTTGAATAAAACAATAAGATTTAAGAAATAGCTAGGCGAGCAGCCACACAACTCTCAATTTATTCTCAAAAGCCACCTCGAGAATCAAATCTCCATGTTAACAGTGTCAATTAAATATTATTTCGTGATAACTACGAGTTAGGTAGTCACAATATATATGTATATGTTCCTGTGTTCATAGGATGGCAGTATACACCAGATACTTCAAAAAACACGTTTTTAGACCCACATTTTTCAAAATTTGACCCATTGGAGTACTCCAAAAATTCTGGCCATAACGAACCCATCCTTTCTTTTGTCACGATTGACATTTTGAATTTTTTTTAGATTTTTCAGATAGATTCCAGGGTCAGATATCGTCTGGAGTGACATACGAGTAGACACACACACACACTTCCAGATTCGTTTTAGAATGGTCTGCAACGGATTTGCATGAAGAAAATTTGCATTATTTAAATTTTGAAGCCATTGCAATACCTCAATTTTCTTCGAAAATTCGTTAAAATTACTATCACACCCCGAAGTAGGCTTATAGGGAAATCGGCCTGGGGCCGCACGAAAGGTAAACCCTCAACTGGGTCGTGCGGACCGTAAGCCGTAGCTGTAGTCCACTTTGTAGATTCCTCTGTAGTCTTCTACTTCTTCTATGTAGTCTCTAATTTTACTCTTCTCTGTGGTCTACTACTTCTACATACCTTCCTACTGCTCTCTAAACCGATATCGCTGGTAAGCATCTGCGTTACAAGGACGGCCGGCGAACTGGGTCGGTCGCTGCCTCTCTCATCCTTTATTCATGGAATCATTTCGCCTCTAGTTCCGCACCGCCGTGCTTCAAAATAGACTTCGTCGCTATCCCAACACTACAGCCCAGGCCATTAATTTTCCAAGGGTCAACCCTAAACCAGTAATAATTATTACTGCTGAACTGAATCAGACCTTCTGGAACATGTTGGAGGACCAATAAATGTAGGATTCTTCGAGTATTGATCAGAATTTTACAAATCGATATTGTTATTGCATGAAATAGTGGTACTTAATTAAGTATCTGCTTCGCAAAAGCGTTTCGCAAATTATTGTTTCGCAAAAGAAGAAATCAATCCACCCCTTATTTTTTCTTATTTAGAATTTATTCAATATTTTTTCATATAATTGTTACTACCAACGTAGCAGTCAAGACAAATGAATCTTTTTCCAACTCAAATGAATCCATTTCCAAGACAAAATATATGCATCTTTTTCCACTTCAATTGAAACCTTTCGAGACTAAATGTCTTGGAAAAGGTTTCAATTGAAGTATAAACAGATTCCTCACACAACAGAGAATGTTTCAGAAACGTATTGCACTGCGAGAATACAAGGGGCGCAACTCCAAAAAATACGATTTTGAGTTAGGCCCATTGTGCGATACTCCAAGACCAGCTCTTTGCGTAACACCAACGGGCTTATTTCTATCTGATCTGGTTGCCATTGGACAGCAGGTTAAGTCTCTTTCATTTTGGGAAAAGGCAAGCAAAAACTTTGAATGCGTTTTCCCGAAAATGCTGATTTCGGAGTTGCGCCCCTTGTATTCTCGCAGTGCGGTATCGAACTGGGCTCAAACTGATCACTTTAGGTTTGCTCCTGGAGCCATCCTGTGGCTGGCAACCATGCGCAGTAGTTGAATGTGCTCTGCGCGTGTTTTTTTTTTTTTTTTTTAACTTTTTAAATTGAATGGTCTTGGTGAGAGCTCTCCAAAAAGGTCCTACATGAGGGGTATCTGATGAGCGAAAAAGGGTCTTGGTGAGAGCTCTCCAAAAAGGGTCTTGTAGTATTTGAAACTTGCTACGTCATCCCACTCTTAAGCCCTTCTGGAGAGGACTCACCGCGCCTAGAAGTTACTACGTTACAAGCGTTTTGTAGCCAAACTTGGCGGAATTTCGAGCTGAAAATGGGGAGAAAGAGGATTTTGAGAGAGCTTAATCCGAATTTGATGTCAAAACTGGAAAATTCCTACCCATGGTTGGACGAAAAAGGCCTTCTTGTTTTCATGCGTTGATACGCAGGGTGGCTGAAGGAACAAACCTATTGTCTTTTGATGGCTCATTGAGACTTTCTCAAACACTTCTAGGAATCCTTTTCAGCTAATTTTAAAATTTTCTTCATGGAAATCCGTTTCAGACCATTCTAAAACGATTCCTGAAATTTAACACTTTTTCATATACTATGTATACCTGATCCAAAAAAAATTTAAAATGTCAATAATATCAAGAGAAAGAATGAGTCCGTTGGCCAGAATTTTCGTAGTACTATAAGTCAAATCCAGGTCAAATTTTGAAAATTTAGAGTCAAAAATCGGTAAAAAAAGTTTTTTGAGGTTTTTGGTGTGAATTACCATCTTAAACATAGGAACATAAATATATGGTATATTCGGAATCAGCATTGCCTATAAGAATCACCCACCAAATTGGTTAAAATTATTCTTTGAAAATTGGCTCATCAACTCATGCTGCATGAATGGAACTTTTTGTTCGTTTCGATCCCCCATTGGACTCCTTGAAGGATGCACACTTTATGTATGTAGGTATGTAAAATCACAATGCATTTGGTAAAATTGCGGGATGAGGTCGTTTGATCGTTTAGGCCCCCACAAGATGACAGTCAAGTGCTCGCGAGCAAGCTGCTGCGTAAGACGACACTGCAGGGCGAAGGTAGCAAAGGTGATAAAGATCACGTTATCCGAGCACCACGTTATTTATAGGCCTGTTCATACAATGGAGCGACGTCAGCTGTACTCAACAACTTCCTTCCCGTCTTCAGTTTCGGCCCTTCGAGCGAGATAACGTTGTCTTTTTTACCGCCCCTTGCAAGTGCAGAACGAGTGTGAAGTTCCAGGAGCGAAATTTCAAAGAACCATTCCAGTAGGTACATATTTTCTTCACTCATATACCGATTTGACCGGTATTTTTCTAACATCGAAAATAAAACGAAAGACTTTTTCAACATTTCCCATACAATAAAAGATATCAGCACAAGCATAGTAAGGCATATTAAGGCGACGAAAAAGTCGTGCGGCGGAACAAAGCTTGATATGGTATGAAATGAGATATGAAATGACATGTATTCCTTCTCTTAAAAAACACGCGTAGTACAATACAAAACAAAAACATGGGTATTACTACCACCCAAGAGAAAAATAAATATAGTTTGTATTATAGGTAGGTACATGTTGTAATAGAAGGGCAATGTAGGCCTATAAACAAGCATAGCTTGTGATGGTCTAAATGAGTCGAGTTTCTGCCTTTATTATATTTAGTAGGTACTAAGTTAATGATTTAACTTTATAAGATCATTCATTTTTCTCTTCTTAATTTTGATGCATTTTGAATAATTTTATTCGGGATTCTTTCGTAATTCCTTCAAGATCTCCCTGAATTACCTATTTCCTTGTGCCTGTGGTGGATCAGTTTAGTGCATACGTGGGATACCATACTTTCACGGATGTTGAGATCAGCTCATCTATTGATACGATATGTTTTTCAGATGATGAAGACTACTATCATTCGGCATTTTGGGCTACGGCCACGGAACATAATTGTTATTTTGGGATATTCCTGTATGGGTTCCCTCTCAGGTACCTGAATTTATCTTTAAACTCATTTTTATTATTTACAAAATATTTACACAAACTGAAGGTGTAAAGCTGCTGAACAGTTAAAATGTGGAGTTCTTTGAATAATTCTTTGGTAGGGTATCTTAGAATTTTCTTGATTTTTTTGAATTTTTTTTATTTCAAGGATTGGTTTCTACTTGTCTGAAGATGAGCCCTTAAGAATTTCAGCCCTCCAGGTCAATTATTAGGAAGAGAAAATATTCCAAATACATGAAAAACCGACGTTTTTACCCCATTTTTTTTTTTTTTAGCTTTCCTCCTTAACTGCTTAAACGATTTCGATGAAATTCACAGGACTTACTCTTCCAACAAGTAGAAACAAGTTCCATTAGACCTCATCTCCACAAAAACATATTTAGGCCCGAAATCAGCGATACAATCCCCAAGAATGACCATTTTAGCGACTAGGTATTGCAATGGCTTCAAAATTTTAATAATTCAAATTTTTGAAAATCGTCTTCGTGGAAAATCGAAAGAAAGGATGAGTTCGTCGCCCAGAATTTTTGGAGTAGTAAATCCAAGGGTTCAAAATTGTGAAAATTTAGACTAAAAATCGTTAAAAAAGCGTTTTTTGAGGTTTTCTGAGTAAATTACCATCCTAAACACAGGAACATAAATATGGTTTATTCGGAATCAGCGTGGAATTTCCTATAATAATTTAAAATGATTCTTTGAAAATTCGCTCATCAACTCATGCGGCATTAATGGGACTTTTTCAGGTTTTTACGGGTGAGGAAAGTAGTGTGACGCCTAGCACCAGACGTTTTATCTGTTATTCTAGCTACGAATCATATAAGCCGGATTTCCTCTTAGAGTGACCCACTTCACAGCAACGACTCACAACAGGTATTGTATGTCTGTAGAATATACATGTAGAAGAGACCATCGCTTCGCAGTAGGTATACAGGGTGGTCCCAAACGTAACGGAACTTAGTTTGAGGTCTTATAGGAAATTTCACACTGATCACGAATATACCCCATATTAAGGGTCCCTGAATAAATCTTGACCACTTTTTTTTTTCTCGCAAAAAACCACTTTTTTAAAATGATTTTTATCATTTAATAATGGTTAACAGGACATTAAAAACATTTAAACCTACATTTTAAGTTCATACTACCTGCCTACCTTCTTGCTCCTATCAAGCAGTTTATGAACAGATCAAAACTTCTAAAATTCGCCAAACATCGTGGGTCCAATCTTAAGAGCTGGCGTTGGTCTCATTCGACGCAGAATTTAATTTCCTACAACATTTATTTCGAGGTGTTTTTCGATTTCCCAGATAATTTCCTTGTTTATTGCCCAAAAACACTCAAAAAACGTCGAAAAAAGTGTTTTTTTTTTTTTTTTTCGGAAAAAGTGGCCAAGATTCATTCAGGGACCCTTAATATGCGGTATATTCGTGATCAGCGTGAAATTTCCTATAAGACCTCAAACTAAGTCCTAATGTCCTATTTTTTATGGAGCGCAGAGCGGAGCTTATTTTTTGCAGGAAAAAGGCTATTTGGGCCCCGCTGTACACCTGCACGTGCGAATCTAAACGAAACATCAACCCGCGACTCTCTCAGGGGAACTGAGGATTAGTTTTACCCTTTATTTGTACGACCAACGCGGTTTTATCTCGGCGGATTTCACCGCATTTATAACGCAGACGGCGCGGAAAACAAAAACCAGGATTACAAATAGAGATTTACTCCGGACTGTTTCGTAGGCATAAATTCATATAGCCCGCCAGATTAGAGGGATTTCAACGGGAGGAAAAAGGTCACCGGTGTTTTTTCCGTTTGGGGAGGCCAAAACTGTACGGTTGAAGCGAACAAAACAAATGAGGTACCATCCACAAAGATGGACGAGTTCCAGTCCGGCTTGATGAGCGAATTTTTCAAGAATCATTTTAAATTATTATAGGAAATTTCACGCTGATTCCGAATAAACCATATTTATGTTCCTGTGTTTAGGATGGTAATTTACACAGAAAACCTCAAAAAACGCTTTTTTAGCGATTTTTTACTCTAAATTTTCACAATTTGAACCCTTGGACTACCTACTCCAAAAATTCTGGGCGACGAACTCGTCCTTTCTTTCGATGTTATTGACATTTTGAAATTTTTTCGGATTTTTAGCTCGATTCCTCGGTCAGATATTGTATGTTCTGGATATATATGTATATATATGAAAGTCTTAAATTACATGAATAGTTTTAGAATGGTCTGAAACGGATTTCCATGAAGACAATTTTCAAAAATTTGAATTATTAAAATTTTGAAGCCATTGCAATAGTCGCTTAAATGGTCATTTTTGGGGATCAACGCTTATATCGGGCCTCAATATGTTTTTGTGGAGATGAGGGCTATTAGAACGTGTTTCTACTTGTTGGAAGAGTAAGTCCTGTGAATTTCATCAAGGAGAAAAGTTAAGGAGAAAAGCTAAAAAATGGGGTAAAAACGTCGGTTTTTCATCTATTTGGAATATTTTCTCCTCCTAATAATTGACCTGGAGGGCTGAAAATTTTCTTCGTGAGTATAAAAGTGCAACGATTTTTTTGTTTTTGACATTTTAGGTCTCTACTTTGACACATAAGCAAAAAAAGCGTTACCAAAAAGCGTTAAGTAAAAGCATTAAAGTTGGTTTTCTGATGATTTCCGCTTACAACCGAATCGTTGTTAGGGAAATGGTGGAGTTGCTCTTGCAGATCAAAGTGTGACGAAATTCATAGGTCATTGTCTTGTCTGGTCAAGACAATGACCTATGCTGCTCAAGTTCCAACATTGCTTCTGCTTGTCCCAATCAAATTCAACATTTTCCCAATACAATTACACTTTCCCAATTAATTTGGTTGGGAAGTTGATGAATTTGATCGGAAAAGTGTTGAATTTGACTGGAAATTTCGAATTTTATTGTGAGATTTTTGATCTTGACTAAAAAAAAATGTTGAATTCAATGGGGGAAAGCATGGAATATAATTCGGAAAAACTGTAAATAGTCGGATGAAGCTCTCGTGGTAACGCCAGTCTTGAATGTCCTGTATGGTCTTCATGATGTCCTTGTAAAATTGATTGAGAAAACGTGTAGGAATATGCTACCACGTATATGCCGATTCAATTAGAGAAGTTTCCCGACGTTTATAAAATAGAAAATAAAATGTTCGGTTACGTTTCACGATGTTTTTCTTTTTTCTCAACTAATCAACCTTTCCAAATGTTGATTTCGGTTGAGAAAATGTTGAATTTGATTGTATTGAAAAAGCTTTATTTTATACAGCATTTTCAAACTTACCCAATTGGACATTTTCCAAACCGAATTGACATTTCCAAACCAAATTGGACATTTTTCAAACGAAATTCAACACTTTCCAAATTATTTCGACGCTAAAAAATGAAGTTTCAAATTGGTCATCCATGAAAATTGGGGCATTGAGCACATTGTTCCTATTGGAGCTCTTTTTCTTCTAACCAGAGGTTATTCAGGGATGATATGTACCGAAATATTTCAAAACGCCATAATATTTTTAAAAAAATTAACATTTAAACACCTCCAAATTGGACTAATCGGGAAATTTGGGCTATCTATAGCC
>JAEMON010000002.1:741304-758402 GCA_030264115.1 Lygus lineolaris | reverse complement strand
CAAGTAGCCCATTCCATGGAAAAATCACCCGAATAATTGAGTTTCAACACCTTCAGTGCGGGTGCAAAAATTGTGTCAACCCTACCACCCTGAACCAAAAAATTATAAATACGCGCATTTTCTAGTTTCTAGCTCACAATTGATTGGTGACAGCCAGGGTCATACTGAATAGATCGTGAAGAGAAACGGGGCTTCCAAGCGATCGGGTGGGGAACTAAGACTCACTCCACGACAGGTGTGGAGAGGAAGACGGCCGCGTAAGTGGCCTCCCGCTCCGTGTGAAGACTTGGAGGGGCGCTTAAGCGCCCCCCCCCCCCCCCCCCCCCCCCGACTGAATAGGGTGTAGTCGAAACTATACCTAAGCGGTCTACCTCCTCCCATTCTTAAGAGGACAAATTTGAATTTCCATGAGTCAATAAATGGGTTACAATGTTACCAAAAGTGCCGTTAAAGACGTTGGTTTTTCGAATATTCAATTAATTGAATTCCACTAGTAAAGTATATCTGAGGAAATCCGAGCCGTAAATATTTGACTCGACCCACACTAAGGTGTCCGCTAACTCTGATGAAGATCTCAGTGGGATGAATGCGAATGGAAAGTCAATACGAGATCTATCCGATTACACAGCCCTTCCTCGGCCCCACAATCAATCTGGATTGGATTGGATTGAGAAACCGGTCGCAATCTCTCACTTTCATTGGCTCAGTGAATGAATTCCTCCCCTTCCATAGATTCCATCCCAGCAATCACCAGTCTTGGGGTTTTTTACGGCTTCAACCTCGTACAACTAGAAGACGTAGGTACCCCTCATTCACTGAGATATTCCGGATTACATGAAGGATTAGGTGATGTTATTTAACTTCGAATACAGCATCGCTTTGGTGACGTTGGAGTCGTCACAAAACGTTATTTTCGATTCCACCACCCTTCCCCTGTCCCTTGTTTGTACCTAAGAAACGTGTTGACTCAATCAACGTGGGTTGGGATTGGCCAATCTCACGATGAAGAGGATGTAAAACATAATCTATAACCTGGCTAAGAACAATCTGGCCTACAACCTGGCTAGGCAATCATGAGCATCGGTGCAGCCGTCCCGAATCACAAATCGTTACAAAAACACAAACAAAACACCTGCCATGCAGTATGACGTAATGAGCGAACTTCTAAAGAATAATTTTAACCTATTTTAAGCGATTTTTAAACCAAGGATTTTTTAAAAATATTTGGTCGATTATTCCTGGAAAAGTTCGCGCTGATTTCAAATACCTATACCTACCATAATTACGTCCCAGATGGTAATGTTCACCAAAAACCTCAAGAATCACGGTTATTCAGGGATTTTTGACCCCCAAATTTTCAAAATTTGACCTCTAAGAGTATACACTTCAAAAATTCTGGCAAACAAACTCATCCTTACTTTTGATATTATTGACATTTTGATTTTTTGCAGGATTTTTCACGACGATCCTAGGGTCAGATACCATGTAGAAGGACACATAATATGCAAGAATACATACAGTGGAACTTGGCTATAAGGGGGCCCAAAGAACAGGTATTTTTATCATTTAATAATGATTAACAGTTTTATGTAATAATGATTAACGGTTTCATTTTTTTCCGTCACGACATAAAAAATGCTGCAAATTATTACACAACGGTTTATTATTTTCTGTATAGATCGCCCATCTACAAAGATCCTATTGACATGAAATACCCACCTACCGCGAGGTTCAAAATCATCTCTTGGCGACAATGAGTAGGTACCTTCTTGTAATTATTATTATCGGAGAGTTGTACCATTCATTCTTAATGGAATTCAGTAACTATTCCAGTAATTCCAGTAATGGAATTCAGGAAGCTTCTGAAAGTAAACAACAAACTTGGTTCGGTGGAACCGAAAGCAAGTTGCATTTGATCACCTGATCTTTGAATGGAGATTTGGCCTACTCGGGAAGAATTGCGATTCACACTCGTGTTTCTGCTCTTTTTTTCGTTCAACCTTCAAATCCTTACAGGGAGCGAACGGTTGGTCCTAAAACGCTCCGCAAGGTCTCATTCGACGCTAAAAATTGTGTTCTATTAGGAATTGATGGAAAAAATATACCTTCCTATTTGAAATTTTCGAGCGAGGGCGTTTTGAAAATTTCATCCCCTATTTCCTACCCCTTAGAGAAGACTGACGGTAACGCCAAGCTTCACGGCACAACTAGACCCCAAATGGGGCCGGTATACCAAATTTCATTAAATTTGGTCCATGGTAACGGACGGATTTTTTTTATTCGATTTTTGGATTCTACGTATCTTGAAACGTAAAACCTCAAATTTTGAGCGGGGGTTAAAATTTTTTTTTCGTGCTCGATTCCGAATAGAAGGTTCATTATTGAAAATATTAAACCAAGATTGGCCAAAAATTGTGGAACTATTGCATAGCTTCATATTTTTAGAAAGTTCGTACCCAGAATAAAATTAAAAAAGATAGGTAACTAGTTTCTTGAATAATATGAACATTGCTGAACTCCATAATAATGGTTTGCTTCGGAATAGCTTACTCGAAAAAAGACCATCCGCAATACCTTCCTTGTGCTAAAAAAAAAAAAAAAAAAAAAAAAAAAATACTGAAATAAATTTTCCAACTCCCTCTAAAAACCCTTCAAGGTCCCTCAGACTTTTCAACAGTAATTGGATCTCTTTCCCCCAAAGTTCGTCGACTCCCCAATTTTTTCCCCAGCTTCACCTTTAATTCACTTTGCGGCTAAAAAAGAACATTTTAATTCCGTATCTTCAACTCCCGATTTTTTCTCGTTTGAAAAGGAAGAACCGAACACGACTGTAACTTTACCGGCTATTGTGGGCGATCAATCGACGGAAACCGCGCTTCTTACGTCATTTCGTGGGCTTCCGTACTGTTATCGAGAAGCCCGTTTTTGTTCGGCGGTTTCTTGGATTCTTATTTCCGGTGGGAAGCTTTGAATTGAGGGCCTTTCGAGCAAAGACTGCATCTACAACTTACGTCAACCTTAGAACAATAAAAAGTTCCATTCATGCAGCATGAGTTGGTGAGCGAATTTTCAAAGAATAATTTTAACCAATTTTGTGGGTGATTCTTATAGGAAATTTCACGCTGATTCCGAATATACCATAAATGTTCCTATGTTTAAGATGGTATTTCACACCAAAACCTCAAAAAACACATTTTTTTTTAGCGATTTTCGGAACTAAATTTTCGAAATTTGACCCCTTGGAGTACTCCAAAAATGCTGGCCAACGAACTCATCCTTACTTTTGATATATTGACATTTTAAAATTTTTTTTGGATTTTTATCTCGATCCCACGGGCAGATATCGTCTGGAGTGACATATCTATATATATATATATGTATAAATATATATACATATGAAAAAGTGTTAAATTTTAGGAATCGTTTTAGAATGGTCTGAAACGGATTTCTATGAAGAAAATTGTCCAAAATTTGCATTACAAAAATTTTGAAGCCATTGCAATAGCTCCATTTTCTTCGAAAATTCGCTAAAAGTTTTGTAAAATTGTTAAATTGACGTACCTCTTAGTTGGCCCATTTATTCGATGGGTAAGTTGAAGACTCAATTTTCTCGTATTATTTTTATGACCTCGTTGAGGGGCCAAGGAATGGATGAAATTCATTTCCTTTTTTCTCAGCCAATTTTTGGCCAATTTCAATGCGGTTTGCGGCATTCTTCTTGTTATTCAATTCGCTAGGGGAGGTATGTATAATTTTAATTTTGTAATTTTAAATTTTTACGTCCTTCTTTAAAATTCAAATTGGTATAACGGCACCTCATCCACCTAGAGAATGATAAAATAGGAAGAATGCCGCCAACCGCATCAAATACCCGTTGAAAATTGACTGAGAAAAATGGAAAAACTGTGCAACGCTGACATTTTGGATGGTGGAGGAGGAGGAGCTTATCCGTTTTTTAAACTTAATGGTCCTAGTAGTAGTAATAAAAAGATTCCCTATTAAACTCTTCGGTAGACAAGATTTAGGCAATTTTGGGCTCCTTCCCTCGCCCCCACAGATGTCTCAACAGACAAAGGTCACTACGACTATGGTTACCATACGTCCTACTCTACTACGACATGTCCTTCTTTTTACACTCTGTCCTGCCGTCCTCCTCATTTGTGGATTTGTCCTACTTTCAGCATTTGAAAAAATGTTTCAATTTAAAAAACAAAAATAAATAAATAAAAGCTGCTTTGAACGTTGAATTTGAGCAAGAACCTACCACAAGAATTTATGTTCACCCACTTTCAAAAGACTGATTTTGATTTACAGGCAACTGGACTCATTTTCTTCGAAAGCTGCAAAATGCTGGCCTCTAAATTCTGAGCTTTTGAAAATTTTTGAATCCTGTTTTGCACATCGTTATTTGTTACTGTCTCAGTAGAATGAGCTCAGTGAGAGCTTTCCAAAAAGGCTCAATGTGAGGGTATCAGAAGAGCGAGAACTGCTCTCGTATCATAACTTGCTACCCTCAGTGCCTGGAATTTACTCGGCGGGATTTCGAGCTGAAAATCGGCAAACAAGGGGTTTTCGAGGGTGCTGAATCCGAATTCGAGGTCAAAAGTGGAAAATGTTAATGTCTAGCCCTGCGCAGACCTCAATCGTGACCTGGTGGCCGCTCGCCAGTTCGTTCCTGACAGTTCAGTACCGTAATGAACTGACTTCGTGCTTCGCTACTTTCACCGAACAAAAAACGTCTTCCCGAAGCGGTCTCGAGTCTGAGAAGCTCAGTCCTTTGAATTATGCAGTAGGCTGACCCTTCATTAGAGTATATATGCGATTGGAATTTGTATTTCAAGTTTATTGAGATGGTTTTTGAGGCATTAAATACACTCTTCTTCTGTAATAAATTTCGAAGTGCGTCGATTTCCGAGCATCTTTTCTCAAAACGATCAGAGTGCTCCATCCGTGCTTCCGATGCAAAGTGGTTCAAAATAGGGTTTTTTGGACCAAACCATTGTCCCCAGTCTTATGGGAAATTTTGCGCCGATTTCGAATAATAACCTGGAAATTCTAATCCGATCCTAGAATCCTAATCCTATAGCTGATTAGCTGGAATATCTTAGCTGGAAAAAACCTCGAAAGTCAACGTTTTTGATCATTGTAGCGGCCCAAAACTGTTTGGCCGACCCGGAAAATATTAACCCATGCTCAAACTGTATAGGAAATTTGGCGCTGATTCCCAATCTACCCCATGTTCGTCTACCTAAAATTTCGAATTTTAGCACCCCAAATCTTGGAAAAAACCTAGAAAAACACGTTGTGGCCATTGGAACCGTTCAAAGTGGATTTCACGTGAAATTCAGTTGAAGACCTGAGACTTCCGCATCGAATGAGACCAACCCCAGCTCGCCAACACAGCAGTCATGATTTTCAGTAATTTTTGATATTTTTGTATCGATATTTTCGAGATTTCGATAAAAGTCGAGAAAATGGAAAACTGAAAAATCACCGAATAGGTATTATAGCCCACCAAACTTTTGTCAGTGACGTCAGTAATTGGCATAATCGTAATCATATTAACGTTTACGATTAAACACAGTCGCTTGAAGTGTGATTACAATTACGATTACAATCACAAAGGGTGACATTGTGATTACGATTACAATTATAATCTTACTTAATCACAAGTTTTTTTTTTTTTTTGTAAAAATTTTATTGCACCAAATTTACATTTATTAGCAATATTGTTCAGATTAACATAAATGTTATAGTTATTTGAATTACACATAAAACTAAGATACTTCACTTAGTCTCTCTCCTTATTTGAACATCTTAGTGCTCTATTGAATGCACTTAATCACAAGTGCGATCACAAAATTTTTCCGGTGATTGCACCCGTAATCATAACTTTTCCTTATAATTAAGTACGCTTGAATTAACAGATTTTTCGTAATCACAGTTTTTTCCGCATAATTACAACTGTAATCACACATTTTTCTGTGATTACAGTTGTAATTATGCGAGCAAATTTTTGTGATTACGGAAGAGATTACAACTGTGATCACACATTTTTCTGTGATTACGGATGTGACTATTGATATCATGATTTTAATGTGATGATGATTATTCGATTCAAGCCTCAGAATTTCAAATTTCAATGACAAACAAAAACAGGGTATCTCGATTTTTTTTATTAATCCGATAAATAATATCGCCAGGTTATTCAGCGTGAAATAACACAACAAAATCATGTATCACACTCAAAGGATTACTGCACCTAAAACCCTCGATTTTTCGCTTTTGGAGCACATTTCAAGCGTGATTGCGCACGTTTTTGCGCATTCAAATTTTCGAATGAGGGGTCATTTTTCTCAAAGTATGGTACATGGTTTTAATGTGCTATTTCACGCTGAAAAATGTGGCGATATCATTTTCCTGATTAGTCAAATAAAATCGAGCAACCCAGAATTTTGTTTTTGTTTTCCATGAAAATTTGGAATTTTGAGGCTTGAATCGAAAAACCAACATCGCCACGTTATCCAGCGTGACAAAACACATTAAAATCACGTATCGTACTTGATAGTCACATCCGTAATCACAGAAAAATTTGTGATTACAATTACAATCACAGAAAGTTTTATGATTACAGTAACACTGTACTGTAAGTATTACAACTGTTGAATCATACGAAAAATCGGTTATTCCAAGTGTAATAAGGAAAAGTTGTGGTTACGAGCGTAATCACATGAAAAATTAATTTGCGATTACGAGTGTAATCGTATTGATACTTCTGATTACGATCGTAATCGTAATCACAATTTCAGCCTTTGTGATTATAATCGTAATTGTAATAATTATGATTAGACGTTTTGTTTCTCCTCCCCGGAGCCCGGCCGGTCCCTTCAAGAGTCTCCTAGTAACATGGAGCGAAACTAAGTTCGAAGGTTCGAACGGGCTGCAACCGAAGTTCGGCGAGGCCAAACGAAGTTCGGTGAAGCCAAACGAAGTTCGGTGAAGCCTCCGCTCCCAAACTTGCCTCTGCTCTGCCCCGGAAGGCGGCGGCGAAGTTACCCTCGATTCGTTTGACGGCTGACTAACTTTACTCGAGGAAACTCTGCTGCACCTGATTGCTTCGAGTGTTTTCATCTAAATAAAAGTTCTGGTATTCCAACTTCCACGGTTTTCATAATAATAAAAGCATCCCTCGCTGATTTCTCTCATCAGTACAGGATTTTTCGTTCATTGACGGGCCGAGGGGGTGATGCATAGAATTTCCCAGTCAAATTTCATTTTTACTTACACGATTTAGATTTTTCCAAGTCAAATTCAAGGTGTTTAGGGGCCATTGTAGGACCTAGTTACCTTCAATTTGATTGCTAAAAAACTAAATTTCATTGGAGAAAAACTAAATTTGTCAAGGTGGAGAGGGGGGTGAAATCTGATGGGGGGTGGAGGTGGGTAGTTCCCGGACTGAACTACTCCTGAAGAACTAGGTACTCCTCGACTGGCACACAGGACGACGACTAGGACTACGACCAGGCCTGGGCACACAGGACGCGTTATAACGCGTGTGTGGCGGAGATGATACGTTGCATCATACAACTGTATCACCGTAACGCTAAGGTACAGAAACGCCAAACGTCGCGTTATAACGCGGCGCACAGTGGGGCAGAATCGAAAAAACCTGGCCAAAATTCCGAAGGTATATTTTTCTATGTTTTGAGGGGCGCTGATCACGAAAAAAATATTGAAAAAAAAGTCCAAATCCGGTCCTTTATGAATTTAAAGGTATTTTTCTCTTTAAAAAAAACTTGAAAAGTGCACTTTTTTACTGAAATTTTAGAAAAACTAATGAGATACCCTCATTTACTGTGCTGGGCACTAAACAATATTGAGGTAGTTGGAGAAGCTTAGAGGAGAAATTTATTCAGATAGTACCTAAGGTTTATTGAGTTGAAGATCTCTATTAGTCGGTATAGACCTACTAATGTTGTTGTTTAAAATTTAAACAACAAATGATTGCTAAATAAATGCTTGCTAATCGTAACTAACATATTTTTACACCTACAGAAAGTGTGTTAAAGGTGATAAGAAAATAGAACGCGTTCACGAAATATATTTATCTTATTTTTTTTGCAAGCAAATACATCAATCTTACAAGAAGTATAAAAAAAGTGAGTTGCCTGCATATCAATCAGAATCATCTGAATGACTGAATCACTAGAAATACAAGAGGGTATTATTGGGGTGTCAAACAAAGCTATTGTTTCCGAACAGCTGACAGCTGTTACTCACACCGGCGCAATCTACAGAAAAACAAAATTTCCGTTACTTTCATTGAAATAGTGTTTTTCAACTACAAAAGTTGACGACGTCAAGAATAGCGCACATTAGCGGGCGATCTCAGTGGATTAAGTTAGTAGAATAGTTATCCTATCGAACAAAAAAAAATCGACTTTCAATACGCTTCAATACGTAGTTATTTTCACTAATGAAATAATCTAATTTTTGAAAAACTACTATTTTCACTAATGAAATTTTTTTTTAAACGACTTTTAAATTGTGATAATAATTTCTGACCGTTCGCTGACATGTTTACAGGTAGATCTGGCCCGAAACGTCACCACTAAACATCGAAACAATACTAAAATCAAATGTTTCTTCCACCTTACCTATTAACAGGTTGATCGATGATCAGAGCACGTCAATGCTTTTCCGAGTGTGTACTCTCTCGGAATGAGGGTCCAGAAGTCAGATACTTTTGTAATGAGTTCTCAGAGATGTCAGGTGACCAAAACACGAGCTACCGGTAGAAATATCCTACTTTTGATTTTTCTTATTTTGGCCAGGTTTTTTCGATTCTGCCCCATAGTGCGACGTTTGGCTATGTGGCTACGTCACATACTTCTTGAATGAGCGCCTCAGTTTCCTCACTCATCTCAAAATAAAATTGAAAAGAACCGAGGGGTAGCGCCCTCAGCTCGCGTTATTTTGTGATTTTATACAACCCCTACGGCTGACGTCGCGTTACTGAAAGTATCACTGAGTCAACGCCGAGTGTGTGGCGGGGACGATGCAATGATGCATCATACAACTGTATCGCCCTAACGCAACTGTTCAGAAACGCCTAGAAAGGCCCTGTCACACAGGACGCGTTATAACGCGACGTTAGGTAGTCGTTCCTGTTACGGCGATACGGTTGTACGATAAATTACGGTAAGTCCTGTGAACTTCATCAAAATAATTAGAGCAGTTTAGGAGAAAAGCAAAAAAATGGGCTAAAAACGACGTTTTTCACAAATTCGGAATATTTTCTCTCCCTAATAATTGACCTGCAGGGCGGGAATTCTTAGGGCCCTTTCAGACGATCCGCACTTTGCCCACACCAGTGCTAAGCGATTTTACGAGGGGTGTTTTCACACGCGTCCACTGACTGTCAACTAGGGATGGCCATCGATACCTAGTCGATAGTATAGAAATATCGATATTTTCCATCGATATATCGATATTTTTATATCGATAGTGCATAGTCCGATAGTATCTGGTATCGATACTTGAGTAACCGATAGTTTCTGACGATATTTTTTTATCCGATATATCAAAAATTTCCAAAATTCTTGAGTCAAATGAGAAAATCCGAGTTTTAGTGTTGTGGGTGAACTAGTAAAGCTTTCTACTAGTTCCATGGACGTTCTAACCTCCGTGAGTAAATTTCACTAAATAATGTGTCATTATGGCTTCTGCCTGGACAGGAAAATGGAAAGAAGAAGAAGGGGAACCCTTTGTGTGTTGATTTTGATAAAGGTGAGTGAAGGTTGTAGGTGTCACTCATTGCCAGAGAATTTACATTTTAGTTGGGCTTAGGTACCTATTCACTAAGTTTTCTATTGGATGTTTTTTTCAATCGGTATTTTAGTAAATATCGATATTTTTGACCGATACTATCGGTTGCAAAAAGTATCGATATTGAGCCATACGATAAATATCGTCATCGATACCTTACCTTCGATACTATCGAATATCGAAATATCGATACGTTGGCTACCGATGGCCATCGCTACTGTCAACCCCCCTTTCAGCCCTTTCCCCACTGCTACCTGGTACACACGTCTTCACCTACTAGTTCTCTGTTCACTACTATTGTGAACAGCATGATGGAATACTCTCAAGATCAGATTACAGATATTTCTGTGTGTGTGGATGGACTAAGATGAAAGAAAAGGAAACCAAGACAAATGTGTCCATCCTAATAATTGCGTCAAGCTGAGAAAGATGCTTTCCATTGTTTATACGATGATTTAATGAACGACCCGAGGAAGTTTTTCAATTACTACAGAATGACTATTCCAACTTTCAATGAACTGTTTGGTTTGTTGGAACAATTTTATTTAACTTGCATCCCTGTAGAGTCAAAGGATGCAGCTATATTTTGTCAGCAGTTTCTTCAGCTTATTAGAGTAATCAACCGTTCATCAATTCATTCAGCGTATCCTGCGACCTCTTGCGATAATCCATAATAGGAATTTAGTAGATTTTTCGTTAAAAAAAAAATAACCTTTAGATTAACACAGTTTTTTTATTTACTAAGTACTTTTCGGGAATACTTCATCCCATAATCGGGTACAAACATACGATAACAGTGTTTACAAAACGTCTGTGCATTATCGAATGTCCGATCTTCAACTATCATCCAAATTTGAGCGAAATCTGACCATTAGGTCCCGAGAAATTGATGTTTTGATGATTTCACGTTTACGCATGCGCAGAGGCAACCGTTGGTCGGCTGGTAATGAATTTCATAGGGGACCATCTAGGGCCTAACCCGCGTAATCCCTGAAAATTTCATCAAAATCGGATGGAAATTGTGGAAGTTATGCGTGTGGCAAGGATTCCCGGACAGACAGACACACAGACAGACAGACACGAAACCAATATTGTTCAGGAATGTCTAAAACGTAAAACGCGAGTTGAAATTTTGATTTTGGAGCCAAAAAATTTTTCGCTTTTCAACAGTGAAAACAATGTTTCCGCTACCTTGGTAGACTCGGAAGCAATACAGTGTTTATTGTATGTTTGTTATAGGATGATGGGATGAAGTATTCCCGAAAAGTACTTCGTAAATTTTATTTACTAAGTACTTTTCGGGAATACCTACTAGTTTTTTAACTGTTTTAATCTGGAGGTAATATTTTTTGAAAAACGAAAAACCTACTTGATCCCTAATCAACCGTTCTCAGGTCCCATGAACATGCATATTTTTCAACTTCAAAAATAAACCGTTCTATATTTAAAAAATCGGACATTTCGCTATTATATTGACAGCTTGTAACAAGGAAAAGACAAAAACTTGGAGAAAATTGATCAGATGTCGATTAGGACCAGTTAAAGGTGGTGTTTCAGAAATTGGGTTTTCCGCTGATCGCAATACTTTCCTTTCACCTTCAGGTGGGCTGAGGAAAGTAAAAATGACGTTTTTTTTCGACTACTAAGTGATCAAAACTGGCTGGCATCAATAGGGTGTGCGGATGGATTGGAAATTCGCATTTTCGACCAACACATCGAGTTTAGCGCTCTTAAAAAAACCCCATGGGTCAAATTTTCACTGAAAATTCCATCTGGTTAAGCCCGAAAGACCCTTCTGAATTATTTGAGCGCCGAGGGTCGGTTAGACGTCTTCATTATTCATTTCGATATTACCCATTTCAATTTATTTGGTTATTATTTCAAGACCATTTTCCGTCCGTTTGAATCCCGTCCGAATTCGAGGAAATAACACTGAATACTGTACAGCGTATTTCACCTGAATTGATAGGTATTGGCATGATTCGGAACAGGGACACAGTGTTTCCCGCGTTCCAATATAATATTTTTCCAGGAACTGACATGAGAGGCGAATGTCGAATCGCGCGTGAAATATGAAATACCGGCGATAAAGAGAAAAGGTCCCCGTTTCCATTAGTTTACTCTCTGTTTTTTCCCTTTGCAGTGGGATCAGTGCCAAAGTCTACTTTCACGAGCCAAATGCAATGTTAAGGCAAAACGACATCAGTCTGTCGTTCGATCGTGCTTTGACAGGACGGATTTTCGCGGTGACGGAGGTCATGCTGTAGCAATTTTAAGGGTTAGCGAATATTTTAGAAAGACGTTCCATTCATGCAGAATGAGTTGGTGAGCGAATTTTCAAAGACTAATTTTAACCGATTTTGTGGGCGATTCTTATAGGAAATTTCACGCTTATTCCGAATATATCATAATGTCGCTATGTTTAGGATAATATTTCACACCAAAAACCTCAAAAAACACGTTTTTTTAAAAAGATTCTTGAAACTAAATTTTCAAAATTTTACCCCTTGGAGTACTCCAAAAATTCTAGCCAACGAACTCATCCTTACTTTTGATATTATTGACATTTTAAAAAATTTTTTGGATTTTTTATCTCGATCCCAAGGGCAGATATCGTCTGGAATGACACATATTTATATATATAAATAAATAAAAGTGTTAATTTTCAGGAATCGTTTTAGAACGGTCTGAAACGGATTTCCATGAAGAAAATTTTCAAAAATTTGCATTAAAAAAATTTTGAAGCCATTGCAATAGCGTAATTTTCTTCGAAAATTCGCTAAATAACAGCAGAGAATGGAAGAAAAACCAATTTCGTTGTGATTTCGTGTGAAAACGTCTCCCGAATGGGGTGGGCAGTATAGCTTCCTCACCGTTGTAGCATGGAAGTGTAGAATCAGTTAGTGAGCATTAATTTCAGCGAAATTGATAGAATAGTTCCGGAGTTATGCCAATAACAATAAATTCAAATTCGCATGCGCAGTAGCCATCACTCATCCAATTTGGCGAAACTCATATAACGACAACAACACAACACACGATTACAACATCGAATGACTTAAAATGGAAGAGGCATATTAATCAAATTTTGAATTATGAGGCTCCTAAACCTAATAATGAGCTTAGTAATGAGTCTCTCTCTTCTAATCCCACCGATACTAGTACTGGTTGTCTAGTAGTGGATATGTCGTTAGAAGATCTAAATGCATCAGATCCATTTTTAGGGTATGATGAATCATTTCACACACCAAAATCGGGAAGTACTCCGTATGGTTCTCCTGGTAAATCAGACTCAGACATTCCTACTAATAAAAAATCTCCTAGGCGAATTAGGAAGGCAATAGAAAGATATGGACATTGACTTTATACATTTACATAATTTTTTTCTTGAAACATAATATTCTCATAAACATGACAGAGGAATTTATGTATTTTTTTTTTCCAAAGATTATTCTGTTACTAATACAGATTATGTATGCACCTATTCATTTTATGGATGATATTAATCAAAGTAAGCCAACTTAATTGGTAACAATGAAAGAAGCTTTCAGTTTGACTCTTTGATAAAATTCTTGATATGAATCATTTAATGTATTCTTGCCTACTAGTGGTCAAGTGAATCTTATTTTTAGGGGGAAATGTTGTGTATTGCTACTCTCAGGGGTTGTGTTGCGCTCTGCGGGTCAGGAGTTTATTCTATTAATAGCGGTCTAGTGTACGAACGATGTTCTTCTCGGGGCTACGAAATACACGTGCTTTTTAAACCGTTTTCGAGCTTTATTTCCAATGATAAGCCTTTCAAAACACCTACGACAACAAATTTAAAGTTTGCGCTTGGTCAATAGCTATTACTGATCCAACCGCGTTGAAATTCATAGTTGATTGTCTTGGAGTCAGCCCCCAACTACCCTTCGAGTTTGAGCAAAATAGGTCAATTATGTACTGAGATACAGGGGTTTAAGGAAATTCACGTTTGCACATGCGCTCACGCTACTATTAGTCCAGTTGCGAGGAAATTCACAGGGGACCGTCACGGGGCTAACCCACACATCCCTGAAAATTTCATGGAATTTGGATTATAACTTCATACAGTTTTGCCTGGGACAAGGAATTGACCAGAGACCGACAGACAGACATCAGACACGGAAAAAATTGTTCTGAAAGCTCTGAAACGTAAAAAGTAAGTGGAAATTTTGATTTTGGGGGACACACATTTTTTTTCTCGAACGAATACATAGCTACCTACCTTCGGTAGTGAGGAAGCAAAAATAGAAACTCTGATTGTATTGGGTCTGACGCCTGGTGGTCAGCTGGTCAGTATTAAAGTCCAGTCCATTACCGACCATGGATCGTCTTTAGAAGGATCTATTTAGAGATTTTTTCGGATTTTTTTTAGATAGATACCAGGGTCACACACACACATTTATATATATAAATATATGCATATGAAACAGTGTTAAATTTCAGGAATAGTTTTCGAATGATCTAAAACGGATTTGCATAGAGAGTTTTTTTTTAATTTTACATAACTAAAATTTTGAAGCCATTGCAATAGGTGAACTTTCTTTGAAAAGTCCCCAAAAAACAAGTTTTTTGCCCACAATGGTTGATTTAATCAGTTTGAAACTTGAGGAATAACTAGGTACGACCTACCTCAACGTGAATGACAATCCATTGTAGAACATAATCATTCAAATTTGACCAACAATGATGAGTGAATGGCAATCAAGCTTTTTTGGCCATCGCGAGAAGTTTGGTTGGGGTAAATAAATCTTGATTTCACGACGCCCCCCATTCGTCTAAACTTAAAGAGTCTCTTTCGAAAAGACCATTTTCGATAGTGGAAATGTAACAAAATTTTCATTGCAATAGCTTGTTTCTTCATAAATTCGCCGGTGAAAAAAGGTTTATTAGTAAAGGGAGACCTTTTATAGTCGGCGTTTATTACGCAATGACATGGTTGGGGGAGTGGAACTGGAACATGAGTGGAACTGGATGGAGGACCTCGGACTTGCGTCACGAAAGGCCAAAGGCATTAGATCCGTCTCTTCAAGTTCACGGTGGGACAAGATCAAGGTTTTTTCTGAGGGGAGATATCTGGTCGTAAAACCTCCGCGACATTTCCCTTCTTATTCACTCGACTACAGTCCGAGACTAAAGTGAAACCGACATTTAAATGAAGCTGACGATGGAACATCAAGAAGAGCGTTTTGAGCTTCAGAGCCACTTTTACTGCGGAATAGCGAGAATCTGATCCAATTTCTATGGAATCGACATGCTCTGTGTGGATTCTCCCTTCAGATGGTCCCCTCTGATTTTCTGATTTTGAAACTAATTGCTTATTAGGGGAACCCGGTACTACAGTCTGTAGTAAACTGGGCTGGTAGACCCATTTTCGTTCCCCTGGTTCTCCAACACCACTCGTATACAGGGTGTCAGGGTTAAGGTCGCACCACCGGCCAGGTCTCGATTTCACAGGTCATTTCCAACAAAAAGTGTCTCTTGGAGTTTTTTTTTCGTAACCCCTTATTTTTCGAGTTATTTCAATTTTAAGATTCTGTTTTTTCTTTCGACTCTTCATCACTAAAACAGCCATAACTCCCTTAATTTACCCTATAAAGTTGAAAATAAATAAACCATTGGAAAGAGCGTTAAAATTGCCGAATCTTGAAAATCACCACTTTTTTCCAATCGCTCATAGTTCCCTGCCATCTAGCAAGTGATTTTTTCACAGTAATCCTTAAACTTGCGGCAAAATCTCAGCTTTCCAATGGTGTAGTATTTTTCAATGTTGGTGCACCAATTAAGGGAGAAAATTGTGTTTGAATGCAAGAAAACGTGGGTTTTTCAAGGATATCGAGTGTTTTAGAGTGTTGACGACCTGACCATGACTTGAGGAAGTATCGTTTTCCCGATTCATTCTGACCGATAAAAAATTGATTTTCGATTAAAAAAAAGTAGTGCATTTTTGGACATACCTACGAGCACTCGTACTAGCACATCCAACACAAATTTTAGTAATGTTTGTGTGTTGATTGCATTTATCCAAATAATTATTACTCAGATTTACTTCGATTGTTCACCAGCTCAACAAAATATGGTTTTGATATGCTGGTATGTCCAAAAATTCATTATTTTTTTTTTTATCGAAAATCAATTTTTTATCAGTCAAAATGAATCGGGAGTGTTACTTTTCAATTCAGTGTGAAAAATTACATGGAAAACGACACTTAACTCCTAAAGTCATGGTCAGGTCGTCAACACTCTATAAAACTCTCGATTTCCTTGAAAACCCCTCGTTTTCTTGCATTCAAACACAATTTTCTCCCTTAATTGATGCACCAACATTGAAAAATACTACACCGTTGGAAAGCTGAGATTTTGCCGCAAGTTTGAGGATTGCTGCGAAAAAATCACATGCTATACGACTGGGACTTATGAGCGATCAAAAGAAAGTGGTGATTTTCAAGATTTGGCAATTTTTCCTCTTCAAGTTTGTTTCTCACCCATGTTGTCCACGGAAAAAACTTTGGTTTTCCATCAAGGAGATACGTTATAGAGGAGAGTTTTTTCCCAACGTTTCGGTAGTTTATTCCACCATTCTCAAGGGAGAGTTGATTATTTGAAGGAGTGACATGGATATAGTGAACATAGGTCCGTGCACTGTTAAGTCTGAGCTTCAACCAGGTCGATACAAACCAACGGACCTACTACAGGATCCACTCAACATTATATATATGTTGTAACATAAGGCTCATAATGGTAAAAGAGAGTAGAATTCACTTGAATGACTTTAATTACAAGCCTTCTCTCAAGAATCGAATATAAAATGCAATAAACTTCATCAAGCACACACTACACCACTCCATCTCCATCTCCATCTGCACTGCACACTGAACGACGCTGTCTCCAAGCTTCTTTCTCAATCCAAATGTATCCCTACGCGTGATGTATTCATCCGCCTGATGTATTCTTCCGCTTTATGTATTCTTCCGCCTTTGCTGTCCGCTCCTGCACTCTAGCAGCCGCAGTTGGAAGTCGCACTTCAGATCTGCCAGATTCGCGCGTAGATTCGATTTTGCAAACTGCTCAGAGCAATATATATTTATTTATATATGTGTCATTCCAGACGATATCTGCCCGTGGGATCGAGATGAAAAAACCAAACAAAATTTTAAAATGTCAATAATATCAAAAGTAAGGATGAGTTCATTGGCCAGAATTTATAGAGCACTCCGAGGGGTCAAATTTTGAAAATTTAGTTTCAAAA
>JAEMON010000002.1:615579-637901 GCA_030264115.1 Lygus lineolaris | reverse complement strand
CTACCTTCGGTAGTGAGGAAGCAAAATTGCACAAGTGGACCAAGGTAACCTACCTTTACCGTACTTGTGTTGGAACTACAGCCCAAATTTAAGAACCCACTTTGTTCTTTTCCCTCAAATTAACATTTTCAATAAATTGTTGGGAGTTGTGGGGTGTTACAGAATGGTTGGAATGGTGAAACAGCTGTGGAGACGCAACCTTGGAAGAGTGACACACGAAGATATAACCATTCTTTGTGATGTAGAAGCAACTAATAGAGTAACTAACACTATATGTGTGGCAGGAGATGAGCTGTTAGCTCCGGGCAAGCCCTTCGAATAAATCTTACTCGAATCTAACAAGTAAAGATATAATATTAATCCAAATTAATCATGCAATTTATTATTAAGAGAAAATCAGAACACGCAATCCACTTCAAATTTGAAATCCAACTTGTATTTTTCATAGCAACGGCTGTACCAAAACCAGGAGAGTCAAAATAATCTTCTCGTAACTTAATTGAATCTAACATGAGGATAGACTGCTTACAACGGCTTTGTTCATACAGGGTGTTCAGGCCACTTTTGTGGAGCTTGAGTAGTCGCTTAAAGCACAAAGTACCTTCCTATCTCCTGAAACCTGAGGCTAAGGAAGGGAGGGTCTAAGGAAGGGTGATCAGACATGTCTACTCGGTATAGAGTATCATAATACTATTTTTGGGCCCTCTCCTCTATATAGGGCGTCTCAGGTATGAGTAGAAAAAATTCAGGGATCGATTCTAAAACTAATTTCCAACAATGGTGTCTCATAAAGTTTTTATGTTAACCCCCTATTTTCGTGTGTTTTTTCAATTATTTTAGAATTGGTTTTCTTGTTTTCGATTTTAAGCCACTAACGTGGCCATAACTCCATTAATTTATTATTGAAAATTGAAACTAAGGACACCGTTGGAAAGAACGTTAAATTTCCTATAAGATATTAGTCATTTTTAAATCACTGAAACTGTAATTCATTGAGCTCCTGTGGAGCCTAAACTTCAATTTTTGTCGTATTTCACATTTCATCATGGATTTCATCAGCAGTTTTCAAGTAAACCTTTCCAATGAATTCCGTTAGTAAGAACATCCCCGTTTCATCAGCTTTCCAGCGGTGTTTTTATTTTCATTTTTACTGTGGAAATTAGGGGAGCAAATCACGTTTGAATGAAAAAAAAAAAAAAAAAAAAAAAACGTGGGTTTTTTCGAGGAAATCGAGTGATACGAGATGATTTCAACTGGATAGGTTAGGTATCGTTTTCCTCCTAACTTTTCACGATGAATCGAATGGTAACACTCCTGTTCAATTTTGACAGATAGAAAAAGGATTTTTCGAGAAAAATCCATTTTCTATCTGTCAAATTTGATCAGGAGTGTCACCATTCGATTCATCGTGAAAAGTTAGAAGGAAAACGATACCTAACTCTTCCAGTTAAAATCATCACGTGAAACACCCACACTCGATTTCCTCGAAAAAACCACGTTTTTTGCATTCAAACTATTTTCTTTCCAGAGCCCAATATACTTTTTTCTGACGGAAGAAGTAAAAAGAATATTATTCAGTTTTAGAAAGTTCGAACTTAGCAAAAGTTTGCTCGAATTAAAGTTTCAAATGAATAGAATGTAGGATGTCAAGGATCAAGACCACTCAGATTCATTTGAATGGGTGTCTCTGGCAGGAGGGCCTAAGTCGCGATGTCTCCCTTTTACAAGAAACACACCAGGAACGGTGAACCCGGAAACAACATTGGGTCATTTCGCGCAACATCGTTACCTAACCAGTGCGTTCAGAACCTGCGCAGTGAAATGACCCGAACGGTCATAACTGAGAGATACGAGTTTTGCTGGAAACTTGACGTCCTCGAAAACCGGACTGGACGACGGAGGCCTTGATCTTGGCGCCAGAAGTGCCTTAACGGTACAACAGGCTTAAATAAAGGTCTACAAGAACATCAAAAATATTAGTTAGCGACCTGGGAGGTGTAAATAAATAATAAATTGCAAGTTCGACAGAAAATAATTTATTATAAAGATAATGCTGTCACTACCATGTAGAACACCATCAGTGACTTTATTTGATGCTGCGAAGATCTTAACTATAAAACAGCTAGGTATATGTTAAAAATCTACTTTTGCAATTCCATAAACAACCACAAGTTATAGACAAAACGTACACCAACCAGGTACGTAGCTGCAGGGAACGTGATTGCCCATTGCCCTCAGACCTAGATTGACGCTGGCTGGTGAAAACTGGGGTAAACTGCGAGGCACAGCTAACCAGTGCCTACGTTGGATAATCACAGCTGTGTAGACATTAAGTACAAAAACTATTTATTTTTAATGTATCTTAGGATGACTTTTCTTCCACATTTTTCAAGATGTTAAATGTTATCATTTGCAACTACTGTAAACTGTAACTGTGACTGTGCGGGAACCACGCAATTTTTCATGAAGTATGTAATAATTTCGAAGTTTCCATTAGATTCAGTAATAAACATATACATTGTATTGTACCCCGTGTACTCTACAGTAGTACAAGTTAGTGAACTGCAAAATCTGTGCGACATTCCTAGACCACACCTCGCAACACGAGCCAAGCCAACCGCAAAGTACATCACCTCGGAATGTCGTACAAAATTTAATTGAACACCATGCACACAGTTTTTTATTAAACAAAATTATGTATCATCGATTGAATAAATAAATTGAATTGAATTGAAATTAATAGTGAACAAGAATGCACCTTCATTTCACAACAGCCCTCGCAGTTCTTCGGGTTTTTCTTTACGTAGCAAACAGAAACGAAATTTCTAGTTATACCCCCGAAATGTAGATTGAAGCGGATAGATTTGGTAATAATTATTGTTTTGATTCAATTTATAACACAACTCTAACAAAAACAACATTACATACTTAGGTACTCTCTGGTTTTTTCAAGAGTGATGTAATTCGGTTCCCCTTGTTATTCAATTGTCTAGGGCCATCAGCTATAAGTATAATTTTAATTACGTAATTTTTTATTTTTCATAACTTTTTTGAAATTATGATAATGTATTATAATTTAGATTTCGTCAACTTCACAATGAGTGAAGATGGGTTCGAAATTTTTGAAATGATTGCGTACAAGTCCGCAACACAGAGACGCATTTTCATGTCCTCAGCTGATCTCTGAGCTCACTTTTTGACGCAGCTAATCTGGGAGCTCAATTTTCAACTTAGCTGGTCTGTGAGCTTAATTTCGACCTCGATGATCTCAGAGCTCAATTTACAACTTGGCAGGTCTGTGAGGTCAACTTTCGACCTCGATGATCTCTGAGCTCAATTTTCGACTATGCTGTAGTCATTGATCGAGTTTTGGTGAAAGAAACACTAAACTCCTGCTGACCCCCGCAGGTACGTTTCCAGGCCGGTTGTTTATCGGTTGTGTGGCAAATTAGAGTCATGAAAATGAAAAAAAAAATAAATAAATAAATAAGGCAGTGAATCAATAGGTTTACAGGATCGCTGAATCCGGAAAGGCAAGCAGTTTTTCACAATTGGCTCATATTTCTGAGTAATAGGCAGTAAACCTATTTTGACGATTTAAAACTGTGAAATTCCCGCTTGCAACCAGCATAGTTTATGTTTTTGAGGGTTTTGAATCCAAATATTAACTCGGATTGTGACTATCTACGTTTCTTATTATTGAAAATAGAATAAAAATCTCAAAAAATTAATTATTTTTCTACATTTTTTATTGCAGACTAAAAAAAACAAAAAACAAATGCGTGAAAGGAACATCGGAGGACATGTTTTATTTTTAGATGATTTGCGATTTTCAACTGCTTCAGCCCTTTTTCATCAATAACAAACCTAGATAGTCACAATCCGAGTTCATATTTGGATGCAGCACCCCGAAAAACATAAGGTATGATGGTTGCGAGCGGGAATACATAACATAGACATTAACAGTTTAATTCCACAGTTTTAAATTGTCGAAAATAGGTATCAGCTGTTACTCAGAAATATATGACCCAATCCAGAAAAACTGCATGTACGAAAACTGCTCGTATTTCGGTATTCAGCGACATCGAAAACCTACAGATGCACTTCCGCTTTTCTAGTACTTCTAGCCTTCTTTTAATTAGTTTTTCAAACGACAAATTTCACACTGATCACGAATGCCTTTTATGGAAGAATGCCTGAGTCGACCTTAACCATTTGTACCGTAAAACGGCTACTTTGCTCCAAAGGTTGAGAATCTTTTTTTTTTGTGATATCTCTTACGTATGAAGATGTAAAAGCCTCCTATCAATTTTCCCCTATGCGTCAGTACCTATCACTGTGACATGAACCAGATCTTTCTAGTGTTTATCTTCTAGTTGTGAATTGTTTAGCAAAAATCAGCTTTTCTTCGTCCCACTAATGTCTTCCTGGTTAACACGCTCAGAACTCCTAATCAGTAAGTACCCCTTCTATATAACCACAGATGTTCCAAAGAAGCGATTTTTAATTAAATTTATTATTTTCAATGATGAACCTTTGGAATTGAGCACGTAAACATTTTTAACCCCCCTCAAAATTTGATGTTTTACTTTTCAAGATACGTAGAATCCAAAAATCGAATTTGATAAAATCTGTCCGTCCGCCGTACGCGGCACTTTCCTTAGTTACCAAGGACCAAAATTAAAGAAATTTGGTATACCGGTCCTATTCGGGGTCTAATAAAAGAACTAATAAAAATACTTGTAGCCCGTAGGTACCCATTTGCGTCAAATTCCAGAACATTTTCAATTTTTCCTGAATTTTTCCATGTTTTCCCTGGCCACTTTCTTTCGCCTTGAACGATCAAGGTTTTCAAGGTTTTTCATACCCGTAGCAACTCTGCTTAGGTACTTGAATTAAAACAGACCTTGCGAGCCTTGAATTACATTTTACAACAAATTTATTCAAAAACCTAATAAAAATTTCATCTTGTTTTGAAGATGGATTATTTATGTTTTCCTAGCTGTTAGGTTGATCAACTGTTTTTCCTTTCTCGATGTCAATTTTTCCATGAATCCGAACTCTGTAGACGCAAGTGTAATGCGGGTTGCCTTGGTTATCCTTGAAAATCACTTCAACGACGTGGAAAGACCGCGAAGACGGACTTTGGACCGGGAAGGTCTGCACGGTGGGGCCGTTTTTCTGGTAGACGAAAGTTCCAAATTTGTGTCTGTTGTCGTTGTGGTTGACGTCGTCGATGCCCCACAGAGAGAAGGTCTTCGGCGCGGAAGAGATCTCTCCTGATGGGGTCATCAGCGGTGATATGTGGTCCAGCGTTATGTGAGAGATGTGCACGAAGGCCATCAGCCTGATGACGACTGTTCCACAAGAGCCTGAGAACGCCCAACACTTCCCTGGAGCAGCCGAAGAGAGTGAGAATGAGCCCATAAATGACAGATAAAATATAGCATTTCCAAGTCAAGTTCAACCTTTTCCAAGTCAAATTCAATATTTTTCAAGTCAAAGTCAACCTTTTCCAAGTCAAATTCAACTTTTCCAAACCCAATTCAACCTTTTCATAATTATCAGCAAAATGTCTAAAAATGTACACAAGCCGACCCTATGTTGGCCATGTTGTTAGCAATTGTGAATGGGGTTGATTACAATGGTTGAAAAGCAAATTTAGAAATTTAGAAAATTTATAAAATCTATAATTAATTATAACAAATAAAAATTTCACGAATTACTTCATGGACATGATGCTACTACTCCCTCAAGCGTCAGCGGGACAGCCACTCCACTGATGGCCCAGTGCTTTCAAGATGAAAAGTATAATTTTTAGTTGTACCTAACTATGGGAAGAAATCGTTCATTTTTCTTCTTTCAGTGCAAGAAAAACAAAACTGGTTCATTTAAAAAGAGATGTCACTTTTTTTATATAAGGAATCGATTTATTACATAATATTATTTACAACCTACGTATTGAATTTTTTTTCGACCACAATTGTGTACATTTTGACGATAACTATAGCATTTCCAAGTCAAATTCAACCTTATCTAAGTCAAATTCAACATTTTCCAAATCAAATTCAACTTTTTCCAAGTCAAATTCAACTTTTTTCAAGTAAAATTCAACTTTTTCCAAGTCAAATTCAACTTTTTCCAAGTCAAATTCAACTCTTTCAAAAAAAATTCAACCTTTTCCAAACCATTTGTTTTGGAGAAAGTTGAATTTTACTTGGAAAAAGTTGAATTTTATTTGGAAAAAGTTGAATTTGACTTGGAAAAGGTTGAATTTGTTTTGGAAAAAGTTGAATTTGACTTGGAAAAGGTTGAATTTGTTTTGGAAAAAGTTGAATTTGACTAGGGAAAATGTTGAATTTGATTTGGAAAAGGTTGAATTTGACTTGGAAATGCTATAGATGATAGGATGGATAATGCATGGGTGGGGAGTACCTACAGCTTCCTCACCTTTGTATCATGGACGTATAGAATCAGTTAGCGAACATTTCACCGAAATAGCCAAATAAGAAGCCATTTCAGGCTCAAGTTGCTTTGATGTTGCAATTTGATGGGCAAAGGGTGATTTAGAGGGAATATTGCTCCCAATTTGCATAAGTGAGATAGAAAATTGTTGCATATTAGTGAATTCTTTACTTAGTGCTGTTAGTGGTTCAGTCACTAGATCAGTATGAATCGCAAAGCATGAAGCAAGCTGAAGGAGATGGATCGGTGGGCATTTTATCGTGACTAATTATTATTATTATGAATTATACAGCAATGATAATGTTAGCTAGAACAATCTTGTCTGCAATGGCTTTGATTTCCTAATGTTGTGCAACAATACATAGGCGATATTCTTCGCTTCCGTCGAAAGCCCACCATCTCACATCCTGACTGAGCGACTGAGGTACCTATTTTGTACTTATTTCTATTTACTATTTCTTATTCTAGTTCCGCCTGCCACTGAGTTGATTCGTGTGTGATTTACTGTGTACCTGGCACTGACGTCGGCCTCAGGATCTGGTTGGGGTCAGAGCCCTTCCCTCTCAAAATATCGAGACCAAAGAAGTATTGATTGTCCTCTTGAAAATTCTTGGTGTCTCGCGTTGAAATCACGCAAGCGCCGAGGTTCTCCAGAGCAAAGTCCGCCATTCCTGTCTGGTCGTTGAAGTAGAGTATCTCCAACTCACGTCTCACCATCTTCCTGAAGTCGTCATCCGTTCTGCCATCCTGATGCCCGACGTCTTTAGGCGATCCTGTGACTGTTTGATAAGGTCCTTTCATGGACGCTCTCATCGAGGCGCATTCAGCACGCAGCTGCTGTATTTCACGATCAATGTCTTCCGTGCTGCTCAAGCCGATTCCATCGTGGAAATATCTCATTACGTAAGAACACAAAACCGCCATCACCACGATCCCAAGTAGAAATCTCACTGCACGTCCAACCGCGTAGAAGCAGCGACAAAAAGCACTTTCGGGGTCCACGATCCATTCGTGCTGATCCATATTTTAGATCTTGCAGTCTCAAATTACGATGGTTTGACTTGATTTTTACGATGGATTTCTTATTAGTAGGTACCTACCCCGCCATACTGCAGCAACCAAAAACTAAACAAAAATAACATAGAAATTATTACAACTGGATCCGTTCTTCAACAATTTAAGCTAGATAGGTACCTACTATGTGGAATTGGAACAGCTTGTGAGAATGTACATTATTAATCTCCGTTGAAAAATCAATGGATTTTCCTGTCGGGTGCCAATATGAACCGTTTGCTTGCTCGTTTTTTTGACGATTAGATGTCAAATTATATCGCTATGATCAGGTTTTTGACAGCAAAAAATTAAATGTCACAACTTATGTTACGTTTCAGGCTTGCTGTTATATGAAGGGGCGATGTTCACACGTCTTACGGACTTACAGAATTCGACCTCGCATTGTTAGCAACAACAGTTTTGATTGTGTTCTTGTATAAGTGTTCTTTCATACGATATGCATAATAAACGTATTGTTAGCAATAAACAACAAAAATTATCTCGTAAGAATGAATTTGACCCCACTTTTAAATTAAAGGCGAGTAAGCAAGTACTTGGATGCAGTGTTGCCAACGCCTCCTTCTCGAAATACCCCACAATCGTTAACAAAAACTCCCCCGTTTCCCCTAAAATGCCGGCAAAATTCCCCGCCCCCCGATTTCGCCTTAAAACCATGAATATACCTCATATATCAACATCAAACCCATTAGGTCAATATACCTTCAGGTCAATATACCTAACAGGTATACCTTCAGGTCAATATACCTTTAGGTCAATATACCTAACGCCATTAGGTGAATATACCCCATATATCAACATCAAACGCCATTAGGTCAAGGTAAAATGGGGAATAGGTAGGTGGCCTGAACAAATCTAATTCGTTCTCCCAACGCTTATATATTTGTATCACTATAAATTCACAGACAGATTATTATACGAATCACAACTTATCACATAATATGATTCAATGACTACACCTCCAACCTCCAAGATAATCATAAAGAAAATCACATTTTTCACATCAAATTTTAATTTTCTCCGAAAAGGTAGGAGCTTTCTGAAATTTGGATTTTACTCCAACCTGTGTGGGTTGGGACCTTCCTACAATGAAAATAATTACTTAACAGCAGTTGTTGGGATGAGGTGGATGAATATATTATGCAACAAATTTCATAGGTAGGTGAGGGTAGTAAGCTGTAATACACCGAAAATTCCCCATTTCTGGAAATTCCTCCAATAAATCCCCTCAACGTCGAAAATACCCCAAAATTGGGAAAATTTCCCAACATTGGCAACACTGCTCGGATGAATGCAACATTGTAAAAGGTATTGTTGCATTGTTGGCAATCATGCTTTCTTCTCTTAGCCAGGGCCTAGAGCAGAGGGAACGCAGAGGACCTTCATCCAGTTTCCAGAAATTCGAGCGTCCTGGGAAACCCGAAATGGCCGGCAATTGAATTCTCAGGAGGACCAATGCAGGGCGCACGGGCGTACCTGCGGAAGAGCTCCAAGGGCCGATTTCCAGGGAAAAGCAGACAACAGAAGCTCTTCAGGCCACTCAATTCTCGTTACCATCCTTCGCCAAGTCCGAGGAGCAGTGTTTTCAAGAAGGACCTCTTTAACCAGCCCCCTTCGAAATATCGGTAAGGCCGTGTCGACCTCCAGCAGATACCACGGAAATTTTTCGAAATTACGGTTTGAAAAGGTTATGAAAGGGAGGGGGTCTCCGATGTTGCTTTTCAACAGAACATCTCGCGAACATAACATGGCAGCGTTTACCAAGGCCTGAAATAAGGAACACAAAGTTAAAAACTCAACTGTTGTTGCCAACAGTAGTTTAGCTTACCGAACACCCCACCCCTGACCAGTTGAAGAGAAAACGTCTGGGCGGCGTGAAGCCGTGAAGTAGTAGGTTTTAGTGTAAACTGGAGAGTAGACTAGAGATTTATCAATATCAAATACAAGACAGAGACTGAAGAACCTCGAGACCTCAGAAAGGTCTTTAAAACAATTCCGACTCCACAATGGGCTGGTGTCGTGGTGCCAGACTGACGCCAGGGGTGGCACCGCACAAACTTTTGGTATCGCTATGGAATAGGTTGTGCGCATGGGTCGGAAATTTGTATTTTCGACCTCAAATTCGGGTTCAGCGCTCTCAAAAACCCCATTTGCCAATTTTTAACTGAACATTCCGTTTGGTTAAGCCAGAAAATAGCTGGGAAGGGACGCGTGACGTCAGAATTATTTGGGTACTGAGGGCCTTCCCCAGGCGGGAGGGGGGTCCGTAACGTCATCATTATTAATTTCAAGACCCTTTTCAGCTCGTAAGAGACCCCTCATGTGGCACCTTTTCGGAAAAGATAGAAAATAACCATGCGCACACCCCATTTGGAATACTGTTCCGGAAGCATAATAATTTGTAATATTTGTACATTTTGGTTGACCTATTTCATACTACCTAGGTACCTTGGTTAATGATGTTGGCTTACTGGTTGGTAATAGTATGCTTCCTCGGCAGTGAGGACACCCTCTGAAATGCATGCAATACTGCACAGTGATAAGTTGTTTGTCCTTAAATTTCAAGCGCAAATTTCTTCGTCGGTGTTCAAGACAAATGCAAGATTTGCTCTCCCGTTCAACGTCGATAAAAACTCGGGAGCTTCCAGCTCGGAATGAGATTCACCAGGGTGGTGGCGGTTAAATAAAAAAGTTGGCGCATATCTAATGAGGCAGAATCCACTCTGCTGTGTAACGGAGGAATAAACTGAGGGAATTTCATTTTAAAAGGTACCGAGCAGATTTTATTCCGAGAGAACGAAGCTGGGCTTATAAATTCTAATACACGGTAGCTCCCACCACCACCACCACCTAACTACCATGAAATCTGGGTCGCCGCTTACTTCACAGGGTAAACCAAACTATTTTAATCAGTGCCTCACGAAATCGTCTCCGAAAGATGAATTTCCTCATAATTGTCTACCAACTAAAATTTTTGAGTCACTACAAAACTACATGTAAGCCCGAGTTCTCGGAGATGAATCATGAATGACTTTTCAAATTACATATTAAAATTACCTTTAAAAACTTAGAGGTAGTTAGTGGAAGCTATCAGTCATCCTTTGGGCCCTTTCTTCAAAAACCTACAGTAATAAAAACAGTAGGTGCATCACCATTCACGAAACTATTGCAATATAGGTACCTACAGCGTGGTCTAGAACTAATGGTCACCCATTTTTGTTATTGTTAGGAAGTACTGAAGATGAAAAAGTTGGATAAACGCTATTTTGCAATTCCTCTCTGGAGGGATTTTGCTCCCTCTCTACCGAAAGTCGGAAGCTGCTGAAAGAAGTAGAAAACTGTTGTCCTCCAAAAATTTCCACTTGAAGAGTCCAGGGGAGAAAGGGGTGATATCCATTTTTTTTCTGTTTTGAGTTAAGGTTGGCAACATGTAGCCCTCAAAGATAGTTTACATGAGCTATCAGAACAGGGAAGAAAGAAGGTATCTCACAGAGAAATTAGGGTTTGAAAATATCATATACTGGGAAAATAGGGGCTATGTCGGTGAATCGGACCTGTTCACATCGATACTCTTGTGGAAATTGAATGGGCAAGGGAGTGTTACTAGGGACTACCTTACATAACAAGAAAGAAGAAAGAACGAGTAAAAACAAAGAATAATAAAAAGAAGGAGAAGAAAAAACAATCAGCAATATAAAAAAGAATGGTTTTAAGTCAAGTTATTTTGGTTTATTATTTTCAATAATGAACCTTTGGAATCGAGCACGAAAAAAAAATTTTAACCCCCCTCAAAATTTAAGGTTTTACGTTTCAAGATACGTAAAATCCAAAAATCGAATTTAAAAAAATCCGTCCGTCCGCCGTACACGGCACTTTCCTTAGTTACCATGGACCAAAATTTATGAAATTTGGTTGTGCCGCGAAGCTTGGCGTTACCGTCAGTCTTCTCTAAGGGTTAGAAAATAGGGGATGAAATTTTCAAAACGCCCTAGCTCGAAAATTTCAAATAGGAAGGTATATTTTTTCCATCGATTTAAAATAGAACACAATTTTTAGCGACGAATTACCAACCCCAAGAGTAGTTACAATTACAAGTAATTACAACTACCAATTGCTCAGTTGGAAGAAGTAATTGCTCAGTTTTAACGACTAATTACTTAAGTAATTGGTAATTGCAATTACTGTTCTAATTACGTAATTGTAATTAATTAGTAATTGTGATTACATTTTGCCCAACTCTGCGTACGCCGTACGCGGCACTTTCCTTAGTTACCATGGACGAAAATTAATGAAATTTGGTATATCGGCCCCATTCGGGGTCTAGTTGTGCCCCGAAGCTTGGCGTTACCGTCAGTCTTCTCTAAGGGATAGAAAATAGGGGATGAAATTTTCAAAACGCCCTAGCTCGAAAATTTCAAATAGGAAGGTAGGTACCTATATTTTTTCCATCGATTTAAAATAGAACACAATTGTTATCGTCAAATGAGACCTTGCGGATTGTTTTAGGACCAATCGTTCGCTCCCTGTAAGGACTTAAGGGTTGAACGGAAAAAAGAGAAGAAACGTGAGTGTGAATCGCGATTCTTCCCGAGTAGGCAAAATCTCCGTTTAAGTATCAGCTGTTAAAATGCAACTTTATTTCGTTTCCACCGAACCAAGTTTGTTGTTTACTTTCAGAAGCTTCCTTAGTTACTGAATTTCATTAAGAATGAATGATACAACTCTCCGATAATAATAATTACAAGAAGGTAGGTACCTACTCATTGTCGCCAAGAGATGATTGTGAACCTCGCGGTAGGTGGGTATTTCATGTCAATAAGATCTTTGTATATGAGCGATCTATACAGAAAATAATAAACCGTTATTGTAATAATTTGCAGCGTTTTTTATGTCGTGATGAGGTTAGTCAAATTATTGTCCTCTTCCTTCCGTGTTTTGATGGACACACACCAAGTTGGAGTTTTGGTTTAATAAAAGGTTTTAATTGATGGTAGGTACGTATTTTATTTTTAAATCCTGATGATTCATATGCGTTAACTACTACCTAGTTTACGAACCCACTGGATCATTCAGCATACGTGCAAGACATACTAATTTTGCTGAAGTTTCAAACTTTCAAATTCGTTTTTTCTCGAAATCAGCGAAGGTAAATTTTGAAGCCATATCAACATCAACACTTCCATTTTCTTCGGAAAATTTGGTAACTAAAACCATAAAAAATTATGGTACTTCGAGAGGGTTCGAACCTGATTGGCACCACGAAATCTGAAGGATTCCGTTGTAGGTCACCGCTAAACCACCTCGGCCATCGAAGGCCGATTGTTTGTCACGCCTCTCTACTAAGCGGTCGAGCTTTCATTCACAACATCTGTGACACCCTGTATTTCTCAATTAGTTAGTACCTACATACTAATGTATATTTAAGAAAATAATCATCTCTTTTTGACATTCTTAGCTCGGTAAACTCAAAATCAAATCGGTGAATAACGACTCCCGTTTAGACCGAATCAAATGAGACAGTCTGGTTGAGCACAATGAATGATTCATCTTAGCAATCGCTCCCAAATCGACGGTTCAATTGCTTTACCTAGTTGACCAACGTGACTTCAAAGGGATCCGATTCGTCTGCGCAGACAAACAACAGACAGGAATGCTTTGAAAGGGTAATGAGTTCCTCGCTAATGGGCGTAACTACAGCATAATCCATTCATCACTTCGTGGGAACCTTCATCGCACCTCCTTTGATGAACTGCAAAGTGATTTCAGATTCTACAACTGTTTGATGGCAACGATCAAGTCATTATAGACCGTTTGATGCATCAATCGAAGATGTTTGTGGTCGAACAATTCAACAACAATTTATTGTTTCCTAAATAAAACAACAGCGTAGGGCTCCTTGAAAGCTTCAGCACTGTTGCCAACCCCACGGATTTAACCTTGTGGAGCCAATGACATCACAATAATGATATGGCTAGTGTAGGTATACATAACATTCCCTTCTCAAGTTTAGTTTTTAGCATGGAACATACTTTAGCCATGACCTAACTGCCGAAAAACGACTTGACGATAATGTAACCCCGACCCTTGTTTTGCTTCCGAGTCTAACGAAGGTAGCAGAAGCTTTGTTAGCGAATTTTCGAGGAAGCGAAGCTATTGCTATGGCTTCAAAATTTAAATTATGCACATTTTTGAAATTTTCCTTCGTGGAAATCCGTTTCATACCATTCTAAAACGATTCCTGAAACTAAACACTTTTTTATAAGTTATAGGAATCGAGCTAAAACTTTGAAAAATTTTAAAATGTCAGTAATCAAAAGAAAGGATGAGTTCGTTGGCCAGCATTTTCGGAGTACTCCAAGAGTCAAATTTTGAAAATTAAGGGTAAAAAACGTGTTTTTGAGGCGTTTGGGGTAAATTACCATAAACGTAGGAACACTATGGTATCTTCGGAATCAGCGAAAATTTTCCTGTAAGAATCGCCCACAAAATCGGTCAAAATAACTCTTTGAAAATTCGCTCATCAACTCCACCAGCAAGTCGAAGTCGATGGTGCTGCATGAATGGAACTTTATATTTTCAAATTGAAAATCGAAAAAATTTAGAGACGGTTTTTCTATCCGGAAAACTTTAGCGAAATAGGTCACAATATTAGGAACTGAGAAATCGTAGTTTCAGGAAATTGACGATTGCGCATGCGCACAGGCGACTAGTGGTCCGATAGCGATGAAATTCATAGGGGACCCTCTAGGGCAATGGTTCACAACCTTTTTCAAATCCCGTACCCCTTAAAAAAGATTCTCCTCCTGGGGTACACTCTCCCACGTAGTCTATTAACCACCTATAATACTTTTAAGAAATTAGTTTTATTTTCTTCGTCATCTTAATAAAGACTGAGTTTTAAAGGCACAAATGAAATGTACAACATATATGAGAACTGAGTTTATTCATAATGTCAGAAAACAATACTCGTAAATCTGACTCGAATTCTTTTTTCAAAAAAGTGTAAAAGAAAAGAACATTTTGTAAGTTATTGTTTTAAGTCAGAGAACGATACTAAATCTAACTTGGATACATTTTTCAACATAATGGGGTCTGCGCATGAGAGATCAAAATTGGAAAAAACCCATTAATTATGTTATTTGAGTTGCCATGACTAGTAAACACTATTTATCAGGACAAAAAACTCCATGTGGGAGCAGAAATCGTAATGTTAAAATGGAATGTTTTGAATTTCGCGGGAGGGTGTGACGTAGGTACCTCCAGAGGTACGTACGTCACCGCCCCGCGCTGCCCCTTTAAAACCGTTCCGATGGTTCCGACATTCTCCGCGTGGATGCGCTTCGACCAATCAGCGCGCTCCATTTCCGCGCGCATTTCTTCAAACGTTCACGTTTCTCGTCGTTGATAAAAGAATAGGGAGACCACATAATTATGAAATAACGTTACTTTGGCCATTTTGAATCGATTCTCTTCCAATAAAAATTGTAAAAAAAAATCATGCGCAGACCCCATTTCAATGTAAAAGGACATTTTCCATTGTTATTTTTCAAACAATTTATCATGAACATTTATGAATATATTACTTAATACTTCTTAATGAGATCCTCGAGCTTGGATATTCGAGCTGAGCTTCTTGAAATCTGGACCACATAATGAAAGGTAGAGCCTCAAATCTGGAGCTGCATCATGTTTATTTCTATGTTTGATCTTGATAAATGCATAAATGCCTTCTCAACAAAGTACTGAGCTTTGGAAATACAACAGACAATTCAGGGCTTCATCGCCGATGCTTTTATATTATTTCCCGGTTCCTTCCCAGAACTCGGTAAGATTTGCATTTTTAAACTCGTAACGCAGAGAAGAATAGGGTTTTTTCCATTGATTCCCTGAGCTGTCAATAGCATGCACACACACACACACTCACCCCGATCAACAACGTATCAACTATACTGCGTAGGTGTTCAATGCCTACGGTCAAGATATTGATTTCCGCCATTACTGAAATTTTTTCGCGTAAACCCCCCACATCAGGCTTCAAGTACCCCTGGGGGTACGCAAACCTCAGCTTCAAGTACCCCAGTTGAATACATAGGTGTACACTCACCAATGTAATATTATTATTATAACATTATGAAACAATTCAAGGTAAAAAGTCCCATTCATGCAGCATGAGTTGGTGAGCGAATTTTCAAAGAATAATTTTAACCGATTTTGTGGGTGATTCTTATAGGAAATTTCACGCTGATTCCGAATGTACCATATGTGCCTATGTTTAAGATGGTATCTCACACCATAAACCTCAAAAAACACGTTTTTTTTGCGATTTTTAAAACTAAATTTTCAAAATTTGACTCCTTGGAGTACTCCAAAAATTCAGGCCAACGAACTCATCCTTACTTTTGATATTATTGACATTTTAAAATTTTTTTGGATTTCATCCAATCATCTCGATTCCATGGGCAGATATCGTCTGGAATGACACATATATATAAACATAAAAACATATTTATATATACATATAAAAAAGTGTTAATTTTCAGGAATCGTTTTAGAACGGTCTGAAATGGATTTCCATGAAGAAAATTTTCAAAAATTTGCATTACAAAAATTTTTTCTTCGAAATTCGCTAAAATGAATAAAGCGGTGATTTTTATTGTACAAACCGGTTTTATTCTAAGGTCACACAGAATATTAAACAGATCACGACGAATGAAAAGTTTATTGATAGCTCACAAACAAGTCTATATTTTTCGGCACTGTGAATTTTTTTCAGCAAATCTTCCCTCGATTGCAGAAATGAGTGCATCTCCATGCAGTTCTCATCGAAGTTTGTGTACACCTCTATGACTTCCTTCGGGGTTTCTACTTTCAATCTTCTCACTGCTCCAATAGTTGTTAATACCTAACTAAAAATAATCGTTCAACCGGGGCACTCGTGGCTGGAAGGCACAGGACGAATTGATAGACAGTTTTCATCAGATTTTCTAAATGAATGCCCTGAGAGGCGAAATCCTTGAAAATTGTCTCCCATCTTTCCCTGGTTCCCTTGTTATCACGGTCCCAGCAGATGATGGTTTCTTCACCGACAGTCTTGATCAATTGAAGGAAGGGAACTCAAAAATGCCTCAACAGAGGAGTGGAGATCATTTTGTTCATTTTCACCCAGGAGAACAATGCGAGGTCATGCAGGTTAGAAACCCATTCCTCCAGTTAATTCGTGAAGTACCTGTAAAAATTTCTGAAAATTTCGCGCGCAATCGGTCGAGTAGTTGCGGAGCAACGCCTGACAACAAATTTCAACTTTGCACATGCGCAGTAGCTATAACTGATACAATCGTGACGAAATTCATAGTAGATTTTCTTTTACGAGTCTACAGTCAGCCTCCAACTATCCTCCAAATTTCCACTTTTCGAGGTTGCCCTTATCAAGGTTTCCCTGTAGGTAATTTCGGCTAGAAAAAATCTGGTTTGAGACTTCTCACTATTTTCGTCATACCGGAAAATCCCGAAAACCAATCGCAACAATTTTAAATCAACGCTTAATGAACGATTTGATATTGTAAACAATAGCAAGGCCAATTTTGATTAGTGTTTTCTTTTTTTTCGTAGAACTCCATATTGATATTGTTTTTGGAAGGGAAATTACTTCTGTCCCATTACAATCTGGCGTGGAACAGAAGTAATTCCCTTCCGAAAACAACATCAAAATGGCAAGGCCGAAAATACTGCTGCAATGGAACCTCGATAAGTGCAAGGGAAATAACATTCAGTTAACGAGGTTTTGACGTTTTGCTTACATAATATAGATTAGCCCTTCATTCATCTTCAAAAAGTTTCACTTAGCGAGGTTTTCAAGCTAACCATGGTCACATATCGAGGGTATTGGTTCCTTAGCGAGATTTTAACCGGCTGCAAGCGTACTTATCGAGGTTCGCTTCAAGAAGGCATTGCACTCATGCCCACACGTTGAGTGAAAAATTAATTAAATTATTGTCCCATGGTGAAGGAAACTGGGATTCATGCTCACTTATCGAGGTTGCGCTTATAGAGGTTGCAGGGTTGTATGGTTGGGTTATAGGATTTACTATCAAGGATTTACTGAAGTTACCTCAATTTTGAAGTTCATCTCAATTTTGTGTTCTGGTGTGGGGCTTCTCACTACTTTTCTCAACCCAAAAATTAATCGCAACCATGTTTAATCAATGGTTAATAAACATTTTATTATTGTAAACAACACTAGCACGACCACGAAAATACTGCTACAGTGAAACCTCGACAAGGGCAACCGCACCGAGTTTTCTTCCCTCTTAGCAAGGTTTTCATTCGCCGAGGTTCAAAGGAAATATTGTGAACATGGATCCATACTCACGTATTGAGGGCTTTCAAATATCGAGGTTTCACTACTCCTGAATTTCGTGTAGAAACATTCCGATGAAAAGGCTTCTCACTACTTTCCTCGCCCGACAAAAAGATGGAAACTGATCGCAATCGTGTTTATCAATAGTTAATTTTTTTTTACACAACACTATTCTGCCATATGGTGAAGCAACGTCTTCAGATGGGAATATTCTCAATGCTCCTGTGGATCTTGAAGAATCACCATTTAATCACAAAATATCAGATAAAAACGCGATTTTCCATCAAATTAACTGGTGTCCGACAGTATTCAGTGAAGGACGTTCACGCACAACAATGTTGGCGGCTGTTGCGAAAATCGAAACTTCTCACGAGGCGGAGAAAGCCTTTTTTTTATGGGAACCACCAGAAATACTGAGCAACACCTCATGTAGGTATTCAAGCAGTATGAGGTAATGAACGAATTTTCGAATACGAATTCAAGTTATCATGTTTTCCTGGTAATTTTACCTCACGGAGGGTGATTCAACTAACTGAAGGGTGATGTAAGTTAAACGTTCCAAATACAATCGAGGAAACCGAAGAAGGGATCAAAATTTGGAATAAATCGATTTCAAAAAGTTCCATTCATGCAGCATGAGTTGATGAGCGAATTTTCAAAGAATAATTTTAACCGATTTGGTGGGTGATTCTCATAGCAAATTTCACGCTTATTCCGAATATACTTACCATTATGTTCCCATGTTTAAGATTTTAATTTACACCAAAACCTCGAATAACACGTTTCTTGACTAGACATTTTCAAAATTTGACCCCTTCGAGTACTCCCAAAAATTCTGGCCAACGAACTCATCCTCTCTTTTGATGTTGTTGACATTTTAAAATTTTTTTGGATTTTTTTATCTCGATTCCATGGTCCGATATGAAAAAAGGGTAACGGATTTCCATGTAGAAAATTTTCAAAAATTTGCATTAGGTAGGTACCTAATGCAAATTTTAGTAGGTACTAAAATTACATTAGAAAATTCGCTAAAACCATGTAGTGCGAGGCTTCTCACAACTTCCCTCATCCGAAGAAACCCGAGAAAAGGCTATTATTGTGAATTTTATCGCCTAAATTTGATTTAGGCCTAAGAACATAATACCTACCATATTCGGATCCAGCCCCAAATTTCCTATGAGAATAGCCCACTAAATAAGAGGTATAAAAAATAACAATAAAAAAGTTGAAAAAAAATTCTATAAAAAAAGGCGGGGAAATCAGTGAAATTCCAAAAATTGCTCTAAATCGGTTAAAATGCTTCTATGAAAATCCGCTCATCAACTGTGCTACATAAATTGAACTTTTTTCCTACAGTTTGAAAACGGTACATGTGAAACCCCGTATTTCAGATTGACAGGGGCGAAATTGAATAGAAGAACTTACTCGACAGAAACGTACCACAACAATAAAACAGAACGTAAAACGTGATTCATTGAGGGAGGTTGAGCGAAATTATTGTTATAGCGGGGGAAACAATGTCGCTGGAACAGCTATAACCTAAAAGGTTTATCCACTCTGAGGGATGCTTCGGGTATAAATGTGCTCTAAGGGGAGATGGAACATGCCTTACGCAGCAAGAAGGACCTCTTTCACCGGCCAACTATTGTTTTGACCTGGTTGATGGTCCTCGTAACAGCGGGATTTTCCTGGACGGAACTTGGAAATGTCTTGGCGTTATGAACCGCACGACCTGAATAAGTTTAATGAGCACGAAGAATGAACTAGCGAGGAGGTTCCCTGGACGAGGGGATTGTAATACTAGAATGGTTGACCCGTGCGTTGCACACGATAGTTTAGTCATCAGTTGCGGAAGCGATACCTGCGAAGAGTGGTGTAAAAAATTATTAATTAAATTATATAAAATATGTCTGCCAAGTTGAGTGGGCAGTAAAGCTTCCTCACTTTTATAACATGGACGTAACATAATGACAATAAATTTAAAGTTTGCGCATGCGTACACGATGGTAGAGGCCCGATGGCTATGACATTGATAGGGGACTGTCTAGGGGCTAACCCGAACAATCTTTGCAAATTTCACCGGAATTGTTCGAGTAGTTCCGGAGTTATGGCAATGAAACTCATTTCAAAATTGCGCATGCGCAGTAGGTATTACTGAAAAAATCTTATCGAAATTCGAAGACAATTTTCGACCCTACGAATTTCATCTAAATAGGTCAATTTGGAACTAAGAAATCGTGGTTTCAGATAATTCACGTTTGCGCATGTGCACACGATATTGGTCGTCCAATTGCTATGAAATTCATAAGGGATCTTCTAGAGTATAATGCGCATGATCCCTGAAAATTTTACCGAAATCGGTCGAGTAGTTCCGGAGCTACGCCCATGACAACAAATTTCAAGTTTGCTCTTGCGCAGTTAAAATTACAAGACCAATCTTCGGGGAGTTTCAGTCGTCGGAAGCCCTTTTTTGGAAAGCCCTCAATGAGATCTGTCAAAATAAAAAATAATCATGCAAGTTTCCCATTTCTGACTCAAGAGTCCCCGTTGATCTCATTTTCGACTCAGCAAGGAGAACTTTGGGTTAGTGCACCGCCAAATACTCTCAAATTTTTACTTTCCTCTGCCCACCTGAAAGAGAATGGGAAGTATTGCGATCAGCAGAAAACCTATTTTCTGAAACACCACCTTTAACTGGTCCTAATCGACATCTAATCAATTAATTTTCTCCATGTTTTGGAAAAGTGTATGTAAATCCGAATTGTACGTATGTGTATGAACACGATTGGGGCTCCTACAAAAATAATTTTTTTAAATCTGATTTCGATGATTGGTTTCTACATGTACGTAAGAATTCCAGCCCTCCAGGTCAATTATCAGGGGAAGAAAATATTCCAAATAGGTGAAAAAACGTCGTTTTTATCCCAATCTTCAGCTTTTCCCTAAAACAGCTTTAACGATTTTGACGAAATTCACAGGACTTACTCTTCCAACAAGTCGAAACAACTTCCAATACCCCTCATCTCAACAATAATAGATTGAGGACCGCAATCAGTGTTAAACCCCTCAAAAATAGGCATTTTTCAGTTTCTACAGGTGACGAAAGTAGTGTGAAGCCTCGCACCAGATGTTTTCTCTTAATTCTATCCCCCCTCTCTTTCTTTTCTCTATTTAGCCCGTGTCTGGGCTTTCTGGGCTCGGGAAATTAATCATTATTATGGCCAGAGGCCGGATTTTTATGCAATTGCACATTCATCTTGCTTCAACTGAAGCGAACAAAAATTTTAACATTGTTTGAGTAGACTTCAGTAGATCCTCTGTTTCAAATTTTATACTACATATTTTTGCATATTCGAACTATTGATGGATATTAATTTATGCATATTCGGGGGGAAATTCGTGATGCTGCATATTTAGAGATACTTAATCAAGTTTTGAGGGGACTGTTGGTGAAAAGGGACCTGAGATCAAACCATTCCATGAATGGTTCTCCGCCCCTCCTTCTAGGGTAATGTTCAAAGTTCATCTTTATGGATACTGATAGGGACGGATGATTCGTGGAATAGATACTGGCGAGGTATTTCACGTGGTAGGTGATGGCCAGCATTTCTCCGTATTCGCTTGTTGTTGGAAACATCAAATTAAAAGGGGGATTAAATTAATTCGATGGTTGGAAAAGAACCACCGATAGAAAGGAGGGATTCTATGAAAAATTGGAATGAAGAGGAGAGATTCTTTGCAGCATTTGAAAAATAGAAAATAAAAACGTCCCGTATTTCACTTACAAAAAAAAAATAAAAAAGTTGAATAAATTAATGTAAAACACCGTATTAACGTTCGATTTAAGTCCGTAAAGACCGTAAATGTCCGTAAATTACATGCATGTTTGTGAACTTGAATACCGAAACCTGGCCCATATCCACTAGAGAAATAAATCATTTAAAAAAAAGTGTTGTTCCTACAGTGTTGCACAAAAAGAATCAAATTTTCATCAAACGTGTTGTATAAAAAGAATAAATTGTTCTGTGAAACTACTAATTTTACGGATTTGTCGAAATGCACATTTCATGCTACTTTTAGCGAATTTCCGAAAAAAATTCAAAACGTCATTAATATCAGAAGAAAGGATGAGTTCGTAGGCCAGAATTTTGCGGAGTACTCCAAGGGGTCAAATTTTGAAAATTTAGCGAAAAAATGCGTTTTTTGAGGTTTTTTGTGTGAATTACCATCTTAAACATAGGAACATAATGTATATTCGGAATCAGGGTGAAATTTCCTATTAGGATCTCCCACCAAATCGATTATCATGTTACTTTGAAAATTCGCTCATCAACTCATGCTGTACCTATGATTGGAACTTTTAGCGAATTTTCGAAGAAAATGAAAATTTGAAAATTGTCTTCATGGAAATCCGTTTCAGACCATCCTA
>JAEMON010000002.1:599750-612251 GCA_030264115.1 Lygus lineolaris | reverse complement strand
AATACCGGCTGTCCTCAACCGAATCTCCACAGTTGGATCGGAGGAACATTTCGTCGCCCACCTGCCCCTCCCCATATTAATTTGGGTCCAATCGCATATTCAGGTACAGGGTGTATCAATTATGATCCGAAAAACTTCTCGATTTTTCGATAAAAAAAAAAAATAGGTAGTGAGTTTTTGGACATACTAGAACACCCAATTCATATTTTCTAGTAATGTTTGTGAGTTGATTGAATTTTTCCAAATGACTATTGCTCAGATCTACGTCAATTGTCCACTGGCCCAACAAAATATGGTTTTGATATGCTGGTATGTCCAAAAATTCACTATTTTTATTGAAAAATCAATTTTTTATAAATCAAAATGAATCGGGAATGTCAATATTCAATCCAGCGTGAAAAATTACCTGGAAAACGATACTTAACTCCTCAAGTCATGGTCAGGTCGTCAACGCCCTCAAACACTCGATTTCCCTGAAAAACACCCTTTTTTTGGCATAAAAACTCGATTTTCCCAAAAAAGTTTCCTCTAAGAAATGAAAACTGACTATACCGTTGGAAAGCTGAGGTTTTTGCGATTTTTTTAGGCTTACAGGCCATAATTTATCACTGCAATTATGGGGGTCTAATGAGCGTTTGAAAAACAGGCAGCTTTCAAGATTTGACGAAATTAACTTTTCGGGCTCATATTTCACCCTTAATTTCCCTTCGAAGAATTATTGTTAGAGACTGAGAAGACGGGAAATTCAACGCTCTTTCCAACGATTTACTCAGATTTGGTTTAGCTGTTCATATCAAGGGAGTTCTGGCCTTTTCAGTGACAAAAGGTTGAAACACGAGAAAAATCTTGAAAGTGAAAAAACTCAGGTTTTTAGTGGTTTAGGAAAAAAACGTTAGGGGGAATTTTTTTTTTGGAAATTACCTGTAGAACACGTGGGAGAAGTTTTTTGAGTCAGAAGTGAGACACCCTGTATATTAAAGTTAATTCAGTGATTCAAGATTATTAGGTAGATGTTTTGATTTCAAACTCATCGGCCGACAGGAGAATGGCGAATAACGTTGTTTTCGTTCATAAACTAGTTAACGGTAGGTATGATGCTCCGTCATTACTCGAAAATATAAATTTCGCAGTGCCTTCATTTCACACCAGAAGTACGGATCTACTTATTCCCGAATTTGGACGAACGAATTATGGGTTCAACAGCCCATTGGTTACATTGCAGAGAACAGTGAACAATATTAATGTAGACATTGATTTATATTTTGACAGTGAAAAAGTGCTGAAACGCTAACTGTACACTTATTTTTCTAATTGCTGAAGATGAATGATGTTTATTTATATTTTTCCAATATATAGTTGCTGCTCTCCGAGGTATGTGTGCTATTCTTTTCATTAGAGATTCAACCGACGAGATCCAATCGTGACGTAATTCATAGGTGGTTGTCTTGGAGTCAGCCCCCAACTACCCTCCAAATTTGAGCAAAATTCGTCAATTTGGAACTGAGATACGGGGGCTTCAGAAAATTCACATTTCCGCATTTCCTCACGCTACTAGTCCGATGGCGATGAAATTCATGGGGAACCGTCACGGGGCTTCATGTAGTTTTACAAGGAATCGACTACAGATAGACGGACAGACAGACAGGCGCGGAACCAAAATTGTTCAGAAAGCAATGAAACGTAAAAAAGTTCCATTTATGCAGCATGAGTTGATGAGCGAATTTTCAAAGAATAATTTCAACCGATTTGGTGGGTGATTCTTATAGGAAATTTCACGCTGATTCCGAATATACCATAATTTATGTTCCTATGTGTAGGATGGTAATTCACACCAAAACCCTCAAACGTTTTTAAAGCGATTTTTGACTCTATCCTTTCTTTTGATATTATTGACATTTTAATTTTTTTTTTTGATTTTTTATCTCGATCCCTTGGGCAGATTATTGTCTGGAGTGACACAAATATGAATATATAAATAAATATGTAAATATATTATATACCTACATAAATATAAAAAAGTGTTACATTTCAGGAATCGTTTTAGAATGGTCTGAAACGGATTTCCATGAAGAAAATTGTCAAAAATTTGCATCACAAAAATTTTGAAGCGATTGCAATAGCTTCATTTTCTTCGAAAATTAGCTAAAAGCAAGTGGAAATTTTGATTTTAGAGGACAAACTTTTTTTTTTTATTTCTTGTACGAAACATAGCTTCCTACCTTCGGTAGTGAGGAAGCAATAATAATTGGAACTACCTGAATTCATGCAGGGCAGATGCACCCTTTTGATGTAGGTAGTATCATCTACTGGACTATTAGCACTTACTATTAAATTTACTGGACTCTTAGTAACCTGCGCCTTTGGATTAATGTGGCAGCTGCCCCGCTTGCTTCACATTCGCTACGCCCTTGTCCAAAATCACCCGAATTTTATTATGGATTTTAATAAACTGTCACCGTTTCATCCTTCATTCACAAAACTTGAGTTTGCCGAAATGCGGTTACGAAACAATCCAGATAAATAAATCATAGAACAGCAGCAAGATACTGCACTATCATGTCGTGTCTGATTAGGTTTTGAAATCGGGTAAACAGCCCGGCTATTATACTTCTATAGTTTCGAATCAGCTTCGGTTGCTTTTTTTTATGATAAAATTGATTATGATATTTTGGCTGTTCATGTCGTCAGATTCGAGCTCAACCGAGATGACGTAATTAGTTTTTCCCATTTTTCTCAGTCAATTTTTGGCCGATTTTGATGCGGTTTGCTGCATTCTTCTTGTTATTAAATTCTCAAGGGGGATCAGCTGTGTGTATAGTTTTGATTTTGTAATCTTGAATTTTCAACGTCCTTTTAATTTCATATTGGCATGACGGCACCCCAACAACGCCGCCAACCGCATCAAAATCCGTTTTATTTTTTTATTTTGTTATTTTTTAGCAACAAAACGGCGGCTAAAAAATGACGAAAACTGTGCAACCCTAAAATGGTTAGGGGAGGGGGTAGGGCGAGGTTTGTCCGTTTTTTGAACTCATTGGTCCTAAGCAGTAATAATTGTATAGAGTTCCTCACTCCTTTGCGCCCCCAATCATCATTTCATTAGGTACTATTAATTATACTTGGTTGATTATTATAGTAGTATTGTTCCCTAATTTGTTTAATTTTGTTACAGGTAAGAAGCTCCATTTCCTCCTACGATACTCTCCCCTCATCCTTGTTAGTGAGTCCAATGGGTGAGTAGTCGAATGTTTGTCAATCTTCTCAACCTTCTCGATTAAGGAAAGTGGTAGTGGTATTTCGGGATCGGTAAACTATTTTCCCTTTTCTACCCTCCGGGCGCCTAACCTGAAGTGGTAGGCCTGGCGAACCCAGGAGCGGTGAGAGGTGGGGATCCTTCTTCCTAAGGGCTGTTCATAGTGTTCATACTTCTCTACCAGGTCTCTTCCAGACACCAGTTGTAGTATTGCTTACAACCTTATAAAACCTTTTCATACCTAATTTAACAATTTGTAGATGAATCAGTCACCGTCCTTCGATCCAAGGTTTAGCTTTCATAGTAAACCCGAAATCAGAAAGTGGGATCTGAACATAACTAAACTACAAAACTACTCAAGCCAATTTTTTTAAATGAAGTTTTAGAAAATTTTCAAGTTTTCAAATTTCATATTTTCAACTTTCAAGTCCACAAATACCATCAAAAACGTTCTCCTCTACGATGTGAGTTTTTCCTGAGAAGATGGCCAATCCTAGACATAATAATGACGACTGGAGAGAAGATGGCCAATCCTAGACATAATAATGACGACTGGAGAGAAGATGGCCAATCCTAGACATAATAATGACGACTGGAGAGAAGATGGAGAGATCAGTGACGACGAACAATACCCTATATACATCCCCCCTCCTATATATGTATTAATGTAACACTCTAGTACGGGTTGTAATAATATTGTATAGGTATATGGATTGATTGATTGAATAACAGCGTACTTAAGTACTTTTTCTTATTTATTATTTATTATAATGACCAGCGCAACGGTGCCAATGACATAGGTATTGTTTTGTAACATGCGTTGCCATCGCAGGGCTATAAATGAGCAGGTAATGATATTTTTTGCATCATATCGTGTATTGTAGAAAAACAACGTGAAAAGAAGAGTGGAGCAATGGCAGGGGATATGGGCCTGACTTTGCTCCACTGCGGCAAAAAGGAAAAGGAAAAAAGTTCCATTCATGCAGCATGAGTTGATGAGTGAATTTTCAAAGAATCATTTTATCTGATGTTGTGGGTGATTCTTATAGGAAATTTCACGCTGATTCCGTAGGTATATACCATATATGTTCCTATGTTTAGGATGGTAATTCACTTCAAAAACCTCAAAAACTTTTCGTTTTTTTAAAGCGATTTTTGACTCTAAATGTTCAAAATTTGAACCCTGGGAGTACTCCAAAAATTCTGGACCTTTCTTTTGATATTATTGACATTTTAAAATTTTTTCAGATTTTTAGCTCGATTCCTCGGTCAGATATCGTCACCATCGAATCGAGTGACTCGTTTCTGGAATCGTTTTAGGATGGTTTGAAACGGATTTCCAAGAAAAGAAGAAAATTTTCAAAGATTTGCGTTACAAAAATTTTGAAGCCATTGCAATAGCGTAATTTTCTTCGAAAATTCGCTAAAAGAAGTTAGTTCAGAAGTTAATTATTAAAATATTTTTACAATAGTTTCTTGAAGATTGGGAGCCCTACTATCGATTCTGACTACGTCTTGGTGCCAAAATACGTTACCATCAAATGTATAGCACGTTCATGCTTCTTATTTGAAACAAGTGGCGCAAAGTCAGGCCAATTTACGGTTCAGTTTCAAAATGCTTTATTAAAAAAGTGAAAATTTTCAACAAATAAATAAATAAATTCTACGGCTGTAGCACCGAGCTATGAGCCGGGATTCGGTTCGCACAAGAACGTATCATCACGGGGATGTACATAAATATATAGAAAGACAAAAGTGATAATATACATGCGAAACTAACTATTTATTTATCATGTGCAACTAACATTTTGCTTTGCAATATTAAATATTTGGAGGATTAAACAGATAAGGAACAATTAAACAAAACATGCGGATAGTGAATATTTCTTACATAGAAATTTATACTGTTCATGTAATACATCGGCCATGGCATATATACTGTGGTTTAGAAATTTATTCCACTCCTCCACCAGAGCATTTCTGAATTTAACTTTAATTTAATTTAATTTAACGTCTTCTCCTGAGTTACACAGGGGACAGGTAAATATACGGTCAGCTATCCATGGCATGAAATTCAAATCTAACATCTCACAGCGAGCCCTAAAAATATTTCTTATGATGAAATGACTCCTTATGATGAAAAGGCTACTTTCTTTGACATAACTTGGCGGGCCCAAATGCTGATAAATTTTATGGAAATTTTATGGCCGCACTAGTTCTCTCTGTACAATTTTCAATAAATCTCGCTTTATCCAAATCCAATTACGGTACCTACTGTAATTGTACATACTTCGTACTTGTAAGTAGGTACTTTTGTTTAACAACTCTGCTACGTTTACCTAATATTATAAATCTTTTAGTTCCTCTAAATAGAAGGTTCCGAGGACTGTAGGTGTGGTCGTGTAGGACGTGGTAGAGTATGCGAGCCCTGAGGAGGCCGGCGGTACTTCGGTTCAGTGGCCGTCCGTCCGTTGAACTTGACTGTCATTTTATGGTCCTCCGCCTCCCACGGAATGAGAGGAACTGGAGAAGACTGAGGAACGAAGAGAGGAAAAGGGAACGAGAGGAGAACAGAGGCGGCGAAGGGGAGAGCAGATGCATCTCGTCTCCTCGACGACTCTTTGTGGCTTTTACGGGCGATTTGTCTCGTCGCGGTTCGAGACGGCAGCTCGGAAGGTATTGAGTTTCCTTCAGGTGAAACTCAAAGCCTGGCTTGGAGAGTTGTGGAGGCTAATGAACCAACCAACCCTCAGTCACCTCACGGATCGACCAAAAATAACCTAAAATCACATTCGAACGCTGCTATTTAAATATTATATCCGCCATTCCGCTTTCATTCCGCATATACCATGTTCCTGTACCTGAAACTATGCTAAAATTTGGTTCCCTCTGAAACGTGTTTTGCTTCGATCCTCACTACCGGAGATAGGGAGGTAGGAATTCGTGAAACAAGTAAAGAAAAAGTTCCATTCATGCAGCATGAGTTGATGAGCGAATTTTCAAAGAATAATTTTAACCGATTTGGTGGGCGATTCTTATAGGAAATTTCACGCTGATTCCGAATATACCATTATGTTCCTATGTTTAAGATGATAATTCACACCAAAAATCTAAAGAAACACGATTTTAAAAAGCGATTTTTGACTCTAAATTTTCAAAATTTGACCCCTTGGAGTACTCCAAAAATGCTGGCCAACGAACTCATCCTTTCTTTTGATATTATCGACATTTTAAATTTTTTTTTGATTTTTTACCTCGATCCCTTGGGCAGATATCGTCTGGAATGACACACACACACACACACACATATATATATTTATATATACATATAAAAAAAGGTTAAATTTCAGGAATCGGTTTAGAATAGCCTGAAACGGATTTCCATGAAGAAAATTTTCGAAAATTTTCATTAAATTTTGAAGCCATTGCAATAGCCTCATTTTCTCCGAAAATTCGCTAAAATGTAGTCCTTAAAATGAAAATGTCCACTTATTTCAGCCAAATTTTGAAAAAACGGAACTATTTTGCAATAGCTCCGGAATTTTTTGTAGGCAAATTCTTGAACATTTTCAACAAGGAAACCCGTTTCAGACCATCCTTAGGGCAGGACTTACAGACGGTCCTCGAGTTTCAAGGAGACCTTGAGATGGTCTTTAAGGATTTCGTATTCCAAATATCGAGGAGAAAACATCTCAAGGTCTCCTTGAAACTCGAGAACCGTCTATAAATCCCACCCTAAAACGTGTTAAACTTATGGAATCGTTTTAGGGTGGGATTTATAGACGGTCGATTCCATAAGTTTAACACGTTTTACATATGTACGAGTATACATAATGTAAAATAGCATTCACATTTAGTTGAGACTAAAATATATTTTCATAATGTAAACAACATCATAATTCGGTCGTTGGTAACTCGCCAACCAAACTGTAGTAGTGTAGTGACTCTACACATAATAATATAATATTTATATTAGGTAAGTATATATATGCTTCACCTTAGACGATATCTGACCTGAAAAGTGAAAAATAAAATGCAAGACCTCAATAATAACAAAAGAAAGGATGAGTTCGTTGACCAGCATTTTTGGAGTACTCCAAGGGGTCAAATTTTGAAAACTTAAGAGTCAAATATCGCTTTTAAAAAACCGTGTTTCATTAGATTTTTGGTGTGAAATACCATCTTGAACATTGGAACACGTGGCTAGGTATAAAAAGAATCAGCGCAAAATCTCCTATACCTATTAATCACCAACCAAATCGGTTACAGTGATTATTTGAAAATTCGCTCATGCTTGCGTTTCAGAGCTTTTTGAACATGTTTGATTCCGTGTCTGTCTGTGGTCGCTTCCTTCTCCCAGGCAAAACTATAGCTTTTCCCAATCAAATTCAACCATTTCCCTATCAAATTCATCACTTTCCCAATCCACAGAACGCTGCAAGTTATTACACAACGGTTTGTTATCACCGCTTTGCTATTTTCTGATCACTCATCTGAAAAGATCAAATTTGTATAAAATAGTGTAAGTACCTGATCCTTAATTTTCAAAATTTGACCCCTTGGAGTACTCCAAAAATTCTGGCCAACGAACTTATCGTTTCTTTTGATATTGACATTTTGAAAATTTTTCGGATTTGTCGCTAGATCCATCGGTCAGACATCGTCTGGAGTGACATATATATATTTATAATATATAAAGTTAAATTTCAGGAATCGTTTTAGAATGTCTGAAACGGATTCCCACGAAGAAAATTTTCAACAATTTGCATTATTTAAATTTTGAAGCCATTAAAATAGCTCTATTTTCTTCGAAAATTCGCTTAAACGTCGTTTTATCACATTGTTTTTAGCTTTTCTCGCAAATTGCTCCTAACGATTTTGATAAAATTCTCAGGATTCACTCTTTTTCCAAGTAAAAACAAGCTCCAATATCCCTCATCTCCAAAAAAGTATCCTGAGAGCCGAAATCAGCGTTGAAATCCACAAAACTATCCATTTTTCAGGCTTGTACGGGTAAGGGAAGTAGTTTGAATCCTCGCACCAGACTTTTTTTCAGGTCTCATGGACCACTTCGTGGCGCCCGCGGACCACTAGTTCGTTCGGATCCCCTCTGGAGAGTCCTCAGTCCATTTTGGAGATTGTAGGTCTCGTTCGCTGCCCGCTCGTGCCGTTCCGTTACTCGAGCTTGTACCGTTCAGTCGCCGCCTGACCCAGTCAAGTCCGCTTCCTTATCTCATCACTTTCCTCTCCTCGTCTTTACCGTTTTCTCATCCTCATTAACTCACCGAGAAAAGCTCAATTAAACGAGAAAAAAAGGAGAAAAAAAAAAAACACCCTCGTGTCGTCGAGGACTCCCCGTGTGAACTGGGCCTCTTCGAAATAATATCGCAGCCTCTGAAATCGTCTTCTTTGTGGTCCAACAGGCAGAACTGGGGCTTGGGAAAGTGAAAACGAGGCTCCCCGCAACGAATTTCCTGCTATTAAATAGAAAAGATTTGAAAAAAAGCGTTTAATCACGATGTGTGGACAACTTGCCCAGAGATTCTACGCGAGAACGCTTTTTGGCATTTTTTGCTTATTTTCTGGAAATGGATGAAAGGATTGTGTTCTGCATTTTGCCAATGTCGGATTCTTGAGCTTGACTGAAGAACTTTTAGCGAATTTTCGAAGAAAATGAAACGTGCGTTTCAAACACTCCCCGACTTACGTATATTTCTTAATATACAATCATTATCATAAATACGTAGGTATTTAAAGATGTGGAAACCCGAGTTTTCATCGGTTGGTTTCTTCCCGTTTTCTCTGGATGGAATAAACTTGAAATTTTAATTCATAACCGAAAATACGCAGGTGGTTACGAAAATCAATATATAACATACGGAGGTACCTACGTTGAGTAATTTTCAAAATCAATTTTCAAAGAATGTGAGAAAAAAAAGACGATTTTGAGCTGCGTTTGAGGTATTGAAGAAATACACTGAGAGAGATGGTGTGAAACCGATTGTATTTACTGGTAAAGAACCACAGCAACTAAAAGGTGAAAGGATCACCGAGAGAACAAGCGTACGCGCACAAGGCTTCCAACTAACCGATCGACTCGAACTGATCGATAGTATACATAACATCGATTATCACTTCGGATACAAAACATCGATAACAGGAATCGTTATGTGTTAGCGTTGAGGTGCTTCTTCATGCACGTCGTACAGTACTTTGATTATGTACGGTACGGGAATCATGGAAAAAAGTTCCATTCATAAGTAGTTGAGGGAATTTTCAAAGAAAGAAAATAATAAAAAAAAGAAAGAATAATTTTAACCGATTTGGTTGGTGATTTTTATAGGAAATTTCACGCTGATTCCGAATATACCATAAGTTCCCATGTTTAAGTTGGTAATTAACACCAAAAACCTCAAAAACACGTTTTCAGATATTTTTGAATCAATTTTCAAAATGTGACCCCTTGGAGTACCCCAAAAATTTTGGCCAACGAACTCATCAAAATTATTGACATTTTGAATTTTTCTTCGGATTTCTTATCACGATTCCTCGGTCAGATATCGTCTGGAGTGACACATATCTAATATATAAAATTCTCGTGTCACAGTTTTCGTGCCCTTACTTCTCCGAAACGGCTTGACCGATTTTGATGAAATTTTTTGTGGTTATCCGGTATCTATGAGAATCGGCCAACATCTATTTTTCAACCCCCTAAATGTTAGGGGTAGTCCACCCCTAAATTTTTATTTTTATTTTTTAGACAACATTTTTAATTTCTATTTTTTTATGATACAACATACAAAAATACATACTTTTCCTCAATTTTCACCCTTCTACGATCAACCCTTATTTTTTAATAAGGGCTCTGTCCCACTGTCACGCGAGCGAAGCGAGCGTTTGGGATCTGGATTACCAACCGTCTAGAAATCCGGCCGTCTAGAAGTAACCGGCTAGAGATCATTTATATATATGGCAAAACAACGTTTGCCGGGTCAGCTAGTATAAGTGTATATAAATAAATATATACTTATGAAAAAGTGGTGACTTTCAGGAATCGTTTTAGAATGGTCTGTAACGGATTCCCATGAAGAAAATTTTCATAAATTTGGATTACTAAAATTTTTGATGTCATTGCAATAGCTTCAATTTAATGGAAAATTCGCTCAATATTCGTATTGGTAGGTTATCATAATTTTCCTTCCCAGTCTACCGAAGGTAGAGGAAGCTTTGTTTTGGGAATCGAGAAAGTTTTCGTCCTCCAAAATTGAAATTTCCACGCGTTTTACATTTCAGAGCTCCCAGAACAAATTGGGTTCCGTGTCTGTCGGTCTGTCCGCATTTCCTTGTTACTGCCTGAAGAGAAAGGACCATTCCGACTACCCTGAAGGCTTCAATTAAACTGAAACAACCACCGTGACTGCAATTGTACCTCCCTACCATTCATCTACATGTATGAATATGCGTTATTATAATAATTTATTCATTATTTACTCAATTTTTATTGCCAATTATTCAACAGTACAGCAAATTGTTTGTACTCTGGTATGTACACTTCTAGGAGGTTAATGGAGTAAACCTAGTATTTATCCATCATTCATGTTATTTTTATTAATTTCCAATTATGTTATTGTTGTCACACTATACGAGTAGGATATAGTGCAATGCACAAGAAAGTAACTGTGTGAACAAAAAAAGAATAAGTTCTCCAGAATACGACCTTGGCAAAATGCAGAACAGAATCCCTTCCTCCATTCCCAGAAAATGCGGGAAGACATGCCAAGTTCCATTTATGCAGCATGAGTTGGGGAGTGAAGTTTCAAACAATAATTTTAACCGATTTGGTGGGTGATTCTTATAGGAAATTTCACGCTGATTCCGAATATACCATATTTATGTTCCTATGTTTAGGATGATATATTTCACACCAAAAACCTCAAAAAACACGTTTTTGAGCGAGTTTTGACTCAAAATTTTCAAAATTTGACCCCTTGGAGTACTCCGAAAATTCTGGCCAACGAACTCATCATTCCTTTTTATATTACTGAAATTTTAAAATTTTTTTGGATTTTTTAAATCTCGATCCCTCGGTCTGGTTTCGTCTGGAGTGACACATAAATAACAAACATACATACATAAATACATATACATGTATACATATAAATATATGTACATATGGAAAAGTGTTCACATCAAATTCGAGGCGCTTCGCGAATCGTCCACGTTTGACTTCTCAATTATTCGAACGAGTCGCGGGGGAAGATGGCGGAGTTCGAACGGCGGAGGGTGGAGGGGGAATCGCGGGGCTGAAAACGTCGGAAAACCTCACGTGCTGTGGAAAACGACGTCGTGTAATAAACGATCGGAGAGCACGTAACGTTCTTCGGATGATTGCGTGGCCGGTCGTGTCTTTCCGTGGGAGACTTCGCCGGGGCCGTCTCCGACCCGAAAAACTCGCGGGTCGTGTGAGGTTCACGGGAGAAAACTTTTCTCCGAACGGCAAAAACGACCTTCACTCTTGACTTATTGATAGTGAGATATGGAAAGGGGAGGTAAAAAGAGAGAAAAATGGGAGGAGGTTTTCCCCTTCCAACTTTGGCATGGAAAGTAGAGTGAGATATGTGAAAGAGGCGCTCTTTAGGGAATTGATGTCGTGGCCCCCTCCAACCCACCTTTCAGAAAAGCCTCCTCGCCTCATCCCTTCATCCTAATTCCCCCTCCACGTTAGGTACCTCCTAATTCACCTCCAGACCTCATATCCCTTCATCCTAATTCTCCCTCCATGTTAACTCCTAATTCACATTCAAGCCTCATCCTTGCATAATAATTCCCCTCCTCGCCGCCTCCCTTCTTTATAATTCACCTCCCCTCCTCATACCTTCATCCTAATGCCACCTAAAAGTTTCCTCCTAATTCACGTTTCATCCCTACCCAATAATTCCCCTCCACTCCCCATCATCTCCTCCTAATTCCCCTCCATGCCTCCTCCCTTCACCCCTAATTCCCCCTTCAAGTTTCCTCCTAATTCACATTCACGTTTCATCCCTACCTAATAAATCCCATCCACGCCTCCTCCCTTCTTTATAATTTACCTCCTTGCCTCATCCTTGCCTAATAATTCCCCTCCACGCCTCCTCCCTTCTTTATGATTCGCCTCCCGCCTTTTTTCTAATTCCCCTCCACGCCTCATCTCTTCATCCTAATTTCCCCTCCAAGTTTTCTCCTAATTCACATTCACGTTTCATATCTAC
>JAEMON010000002.1:442103-454918 GCA_030264115.1 Lygus lineolaris | reverse complement strand
AGCAGGCTATTCATTGGAATTTGTCCGACCGTTCGACACCAATGTTTTCTAATGCTCTTCCGTACAACCACACGTTGCTAGGGAGAATATACTAACTTCCTTATTTTCCACCCCACAAATATCGTTCAGCACTCGTTGGAAAGCTATGCATTTATTACACATCACACCACATCACATGCTGTTAATTTCCCCGTCCGTAACCCTCCTGAGAAGTACTGATAAATAGGTATTCAAACAAAGTTTGTTGGAGTTTTCAGTTTGGCATTGTGATAAGTTCCGTTGCAACATATGAAGCAGGCTAGTAGAAGCTATTACTTAGCACTAATATGTTGCATGAATTCAAAAATGATTAATGAATAGTGTAGGTACTTTGATATTCATTTCACAATAATCAGTATGAATGATCCCTTCGTGTATGTAAGAGAGCCAGTTTTGTGAGAGCTTTCCAGAAAGGTGCTATATTGAGAGGTAAATGTCCCATTCAACGATCGAAACCGCCTACTACGGTTCTTGCAATGTTCCATGCTCCAGGTCTTCAAAATCAATTCTTTCTATGTTCCCTTGAAAATACCTACCTACTCGTTGAGTAGAGCTCAAAACGCATTCGAACTCATAAATAGGTAGAATATTCAATATTAGTCTACTCTTTGAAAATTTGCTCATTGAAGTCGTGCTGCAAGACTGGATCTTTAATTTTTAATCAAGCTATATTTTTGGAACTTTTCTATTGCCAGTACAATATTTTAAGTAGCAAATACTCTAATTTTTCGTTTTTGTGTTCAAATGTGTTAATGCTGAAACAAACATTCATAAACCGTTATTTTTTCAACTTAGAATTTATTTTGTTCCTTTTTTCTGTCCTTTCTGTATCCTGTTGTGTTTGCCAAAGTTGGCTAACTTCTAGGCGCCAGCCAGTCAGCGAGTTCTTACTGTACAACATCATCGCAGAATTTCTTCCTTCCCTTTGAATTTTTTAAAATTCTGATCTTCACCTGTCTGTCAAAAATGTCACTAGAATTGTCCCCATTTTTTTCATAAACTAAATTGTGTACTCTCACGATTTATGTCCGTACTAAAAAAAGATGTGAATTCCTACGTTGTCAGTGTAGAGTTTGTATATTTTCCCAGGGATGAATGGTGTCCACGTGTTCTGCTAAATACCTATCTATTCAGAACTGTAAATTGGAATTCTGTCTAGTTTCTTGATCTTTGGAAGAAGAAACTCAGCCGTAATTTTTGTTTTTTACAGTCTATAAATCGAGTGGTAGAGCGTGACAACATCATGAAAGAGATACCCCTCATGTACCGAGACTGCTTGGAGCTTGATGTCACGTCGGAAGTAGCCAATGGGAAGGTTACAGTGTACAGAGACGGTTTGATTCAGGTCCAGGCGTCCAACGTCGTGCGGAGAGCTCTGGAAGGAGGATGTTGGCAGGGGACGAGGGTCACGCCGTCTGCCATGCACAAGGTAACTACTTGGTCCCCAAATGAAGCTAGTTTCAGCAATAGGATTCTAACAGAATAATTTTTATTAAGAGTAATTCTCAACAGTCTAAAAAATAAACTTTCAAACCTTTTTCCCCTTTTTTCAACAATAAATGTTGCAAAAATGACGCACATTAACAGATCAAGATTTTGCATTTGAGGCGCATGGAAGAAGGAGAAGGGAGGTTCACTTAATAGGAAATGGCGTGCTGGAAATCTGCCTGCCTTTACTGTAACTCCATCTGGCGTAATGTTTTAGAACTAGACAGATCAACCAGCAGTCGCTAGAGTGCTCCGTCAACCTACCACTCTAAGTAGCTTTTCAAATTCACAATTCTGGATTATTATTTTATTATCCGTCTATTATTATCATATTATACTAAAATGTAACAATAAAATGAATTACCTACCTATAATTTCTCTTCTTTCAACATTATTTGGGGCAGGTACCTAATAAGTTAACCTAAGTTCACTAATAATGGATAATTTAAATTATTTTTCCTTGGATATTTCATCATTCTTGGTTATTTTATTAATCATTTTTGTTAGTTCACCATCATTGAATAACCAAAAGATTGCTTTTAATCAAAAGAAACAGCCGAGACCCTGAATAACCTAGATTCCTAAAGGAATCGTCAGCATGCAAGTCGAGACCCCTTGTTTCTCATGGTGTCGACACAAGGCAAACTGGCTCAGGCGGTAAGATCGCGAGGACATAGTTCCAACTTCCAGTTGGCATGGCTGGGATTGAGGGTTCGAACCCCGCTCCTGCGAGAAATTTTTTCATGGACCATTTAGTTCTAGTTCCCAAACATTACGCTAGATGGAGTTACTATTAAAGGCAGTACTAAAGTCCTCCTGTTTCGCTCAAATTTAGAGGGCAGTTGAGAAGTGGCCTTCTGGCGTTTCTCCATGGAGTTATTAAATTAATACTTGCCACTACGCATGCCCAATCATAATAGAGAGTTCCTAAGAACGCTTTTGAGATACGAAGTTTCGCATCGTCGAATCTGCGCTTGTGCAACCAGTTACGAAATTTCGTATCTCGATACGAAATCCAAAGCCTATCTCTTACGAAAAGTTCGTAAAGATACGACGCTTCAGATACAACAGAAAGTTCCATGATCCCACGCGCGCTCGGGTGTGTTGTTTTTACCTTTTCAAGATCTCACGGCTGTGTTTTCACCTTGGTTCAAGTTCTCCAAGTGTTTCACTCAACATTATTTGCTCGTATTAAAAACTTTTCCAAATCCACAAGGCGATTAGGATACGGAAGCCTTTTGAGGAGGATGCAGGGAGCTAGCATACCGGGAACTTTGTAATAAATAATAGTGAAGTCTTCAGCAGACAATAAACCGAAATTGAATAAATTCAAATATTGGTCCATAGCACCCGAAACAACAAAAAACAACAGCAGATACTTTTTTTTCCGAAGAGGGATGGGAGGAGCCCCTTGTCACTGAGACCACAAGAGATCTATTGTGACCTCTGCAGATACTTGAAAAACTGGAAAATTCACAAATCACAAAAGTGCCACTGAAGAAAAAGGAGTTTGTTGTGTGAATTCAGAATTGACTTTGGCGTCACTTTACGAAACACGAAATTTGAGATACAGAAAAATGTTGGGATACGAACTCTGAAAAGGTTAGCTTCCGCTTTGCTCGCCCGATCCGATACGATACGACAGTTCGCGATGGGAAACTTCGTATCCCAAAAGTGTTCTTAGGAACTCTCTAATAGATTCACTATTTCGTAGTCCAGAAGTGAACACTTCGTATCCCAAAAGTGTTCTTAGGAACTCTCTAATAGATTCACTATTTCGTAGTCCAGAAGTGAACACTTCGTATCCCAAAAGTGTTCTTAGGAACTCTCTAATAGATTCACTATTTCGTAGTCCAGAAGTGAACACTCTGCCATTATTATGGAGCGTTCTACATTGCATTTCGGCTTCGGGATTTCAGGCTTTGGCAGCTGTGATTCCCAGAGCGACGGAGGTTGAAAGGCGTCGACTGAAATACCTCGTGGGTGAGACGCTGGTGAACGGGGATTTGCCGACCTGCAGGGAGATGACTGACCTCCCTTCGACCAAAGCGCTCCTCACTGAAGACGAGCTCTCTCTGGCGATGGAAGCCGACTACAATGACCCGATCCCTCACGCTCTGAGCTCATCCGACATGGATGTCGACTCTCCTGCTGAACCCCACCGTATGTTTTCGTCTTCCTGCATCATTTTGGTTTATTATTTTCAATAATGAACCTTTAGAATCGAGCAAAAAAAAAAAAAAAAATTTAACCCCCCTCAAAATTTGAGGTTTTACGTTTCAAGATACGTAAAATTTAGAAATCGAATTAAAAAAATCCGTGTGTCCGCCGTACGCGGCACTTTCCTTAGTTACCATGGACCAAAATTAATGAAATTTGGTATACCGTCCCCGTTCGGGGTCTAGTTGTGCCGCGAAGCTTGGCGTTACCGTCAGTCTTCTCTAAGGATTGGAAAATTGGGGATGACATTTTCACAATGCCCTAGCTCGAAAATTTCAAATATGAAGGTATATTCTTTCCATCGATTTCGAATAGAACACAATTTTTAGCGTCGAATGAGGACCAACCGTTCGCTGCCTGTAAGGACTTAAGGGTTGAATAAAAAAAAGAGCAGAAACACGAGTGTGAATCGCAATTTTTCCCGAGTAGGCAAAATCTCCGTTCAAATATCAGCTGTTCAAATGCAACTTTCTTCCGATTCCACCGAACCAATTTCATTAAGAATTTCATTACTGAATTTCATTAAGAATGAAAGATACCTACAACTCTCCGATAATAATTACAAGAAGGTACCTGCTCATTGTGTAGATGATTGTGAACCTCGCGGTAGGTGGGTATTTTATGTCAATAGGATCTTTGTAGATGGGCGATCTATACAGAAAACAATAAACCGTTGTGTAATAATTTGCAGCGTTTTTAACTTGATTCAGCCGAATATTCAACTAAATACAGTTATAAACCCAGCCAAATTCAGTTATTGTTGAGGCTGGAAACGACATGGTGGGATTGTTGTGTGGAAACAAAGGGTTAGTTGGTTCCTGCCAAGTGAACTTGAAAGTTGAAAATGACAACCAGAGGGTTCATCGAAAGCTTCTCAGAGTAAAATACAGTTTTTAATCGGAATAACAAGGACTTTTATTGTCATATCACCTACATTATTTATTAACCCGAGAAAGTCCTGACAAATAAAGTATGAAAACTAGGTTGGTTGAGCTGAGTTAGTGCCGTTAGAGGGATCGTCAAAATATTACCTGGTTGTTTGTAATTGACGAATAATAACTAAACTGGGTATTTTTATTTACGTTTCATTAAGATGTATTTTTATGAAACGTTAAGATAATGGTTCAGTTATTGTTTCTTGTTAATCGTTAATACAAACTAACCTAATACCTAGTGAACTAGATTGATCGAACTCCCGAACGAGAGAAAGGTCAAGTTCGTTGGCCAAAATTTTTGCAGTAGGTACTCCAAGGGTTCACATTTTTGAAAGTTTATAGTCTAAAATCGCTGAAAAAAAAAAAAAAAAAAAACGTGTGCGAATTGCCATCCTAAACATAGGAACATTATGGTATATTCGGAATCAGCGTGAAATTTCCTATAAGAATCATCCACAAAATCGGTAAAAATTATTCTTTGAAAATTCGCTCATCAACCATGCGGTATGAATGGAACTTTTTTTTAAATTTCCATTGCTTGGCGGGAACATATGTTCCTATTATGGAGATTGAGAGTTCTTTTAATTATTATTTCGACTACTATTAAAATTGTTTTTTTATATCTATATGTTCATTCAATTTCAGGTTCTCCCAGTTTGGAGCTGGCAGCGGTTGAGAGAGTGTTGACAAGCAGTTACGATGCCCACGATCTGAAGCAAGCCGTCACTAAAGTCATGATTCTCGATCCCACTATCAACATGGCCACGTTGAACAAGAATGTAAGTCTCTCGTCATTTGGAGCTGTTTTATGGTTTCACTAATTTCCGAAGAAAGTGAAATTCTCCTGATCTTATTCCGAAGGAGTTTGGTGATGATTTCGAATACCTCACCTGGAAAATCAGCTGCTAATGGATCGAAAATGGGGTATCCCATTGTTCCAGCAGGTTTAAAATTAGATTATTTTTGCAATAATTTGGTTCTAGTGATTGTGAAAACAACGTGTGGTGTGGGAGAAGATGATAATTTGGTAATTTTTCTTCCGGATATGTGACAAAAAATATCGGACGTTGTGAAGCGTGGGTCCTCCCTCAACGCCATGGCACGTCCACGTCCAATGTAGCGTGTGTGCATACATAAAAGTGGTAAGAATTTATTGTAATCATAGTAATTTTTTATTGGTGTGATATAGATCTCCGCTCTTCCAGTGAAACGTTACTTTATCGTCCAATAGGAAGTAATAACTTATCTCTGATCTTATCTACTTAAATCTTCTTTCAATGCAAATATTAGAGTGAATCAATCAATCAACTTCTCCCTGCAATCAGCTTCAGTGTGGGCACTACTGCTTTCTTTAAAACAGGGTTCCAGGGGCAGTATAATTACCTCTTATCACAAGGCTCACCTTTTCTCAAATCCAAAATTTCTGCTTGCTTCTCCTATTTATTTTAACATTTCTTTAAGCAACAGACCTGATTTTCGCTATACTTTTTACAACATTTTTTTAACGACTGAAATACCTCATTGGCCGGTTCAAAACTAACCTTCAAGGTAGATACCATTGATGAAAACATTAAAACATCAGTGTGTAATATTACTTACCAAACATCTTTATTCCTACGCCTTATTAAACTTGATATTCGTAAGGAAGGCACGAGGAAGGAAAAAAGTGCCTGAAGTTTCTTTATTAATTTTAGCACGCTTTCGCCTTGAGCTAACTACCCGAAAACGTTACGGAATTGCGTCACACAAATGCGACCCAACTGTCACCACCTAACTGTCATAACCTAACTGTTACCACCTAACTGTCACCATCTAAAGGGCTCTTTACACTGGCAACAAATATTGCCAGAATTGAGAAAATTGCTCTACAATAGTGGCCCGGCAACTCATTCCACGTTGCGATCAACATTTCTTGCCGGAGTTTTCCCAATATATGTTGCTCCATAACGATTGCTCAATTAATAAGACTGTCACTCAAGACTGTTATTCTAGATAATTAAGACGGTGTAGATTTACCTCCTAAAAATAAAGAAGGGGTAGTTGCATTTTTTTTCTACTTGAAACAGAAAATGTGCTCTCCTGTAAACATTTTGAAAGTATTTAGACCCTTATTTACTTATAATGGTCTGTAAATCTGCATGGTATGTAAAATTATGGCTTCACCGATCCAATAATAATATAATATTGGAATCGTGTAGTAAACCCTGACTCTGCCTCTTATGCATCCCGGGACTGGCCCGCCATCTCCCAGCAAGCTGCCAATACGAAACATGCCAAGTACGATAGAGCCTGTGAAGACCTACGAGGTTCCTTTACCCCACTCGTTGTCTCATGCAATGGCGCACTACACAAGGAATACGAGTCTTTCTTGAAGAGGCTGGCCAACATCCTCTCAGAAAAGTGGTCCAAGCCTTACTCACAGGCGGTGCAATGGGTACGTGTAACGACCCAGTTTTCCGTCATTCGGGCTGTCTCATTGCGACTCAGAGGCCTCCGAAGACAGGTAAGGGGACTGGGCCTCGAAGACGGAGCGGCCATAGGACTCCATGCGGAGGATTTGAAAAAGAAAATATGAAGAAGAAAGAAAGCTAAAAGAAAGAAATGAATGTAACACCTCGAGATCCCCCCACCCCCACCCTTCGTTTCTCATTCCGTGTCTCGCACAGAATCATGAAGAGTTTGAGACAGTAAAAAAATAAACAATAATAATATAATATTCTAGTGCTTTGAATACTTTTGGTAAAATTGACATGCATTTCAGTTGTATCATGGCAAATATTCATGACCTAATGATTGTACTTAATTGTTTTGATTCCAGTGGGAAATTCCCATTCCAATCAACAACTTAGTGCTGAGTCTTCCAGCCGGTTTTCTGCAAAATTACTGTTTCCTTCTTCTGGCAAAAGCTTACGAGCTTGACCAGTTAAAAGTGAGTAATAAAACTTAATTCTCTTAGCTTCCCATTAACATTAACAGTTCCTTTTGGAAAGCTAGATTCGGATTGTAACCAGAGTTGGGCAAACGTATTTCGAAACTAAATTTGTTTTTGTTATTCAATAAGGCTGTAACCACTTGACACCTATGTTATACTATAGGTTGAAACTGCCTGACTCTCTAGAATCCAATAGAACTAACGGGAATTAATGTCATGTAGTTGGAGTGAATAAATAACTAGAACCTAATTATTAAAACTATAAAACTAAGGAATTAGTTTCAAGGCCATAACTAAATTAGTTTTATCGAGCCCAAAGGGCCTTAAGGGGGTAAGATAATTGAAATGCTACCAAACTTGGACACTACCTAGCATGGAATATTATCTCGTATTACAAGAAGTAATACGCAAAAGTAATAGCAAAAGAAGTCTTGTTAGAGTCGTTTCAGTGTCTTTAGAATGGAGCAAAATTATATAGTATTTCCAAGTCAAATTCAACCTTTTCCAAGTCAAATTCAACCTTTTCCGAGTCAAATTCAACTTTTTCCAAGTCAAATGCAACTTTTTCCAAGTCAAATTCAACTTTTTTCAAGTCAAGTTCAACCTTTTCCAAGTCAAATTCAACCTTTTCCTTCAAACCTCTCCAGATGGCTCGTGGTCTTCCGGGAGATGACCAATGAAGCAAAGGTTTTTTTTAAAGTTTTTTGTTGCCAGAGAATGGGAAACGTCTTATGTGCTTGCTAAAGAAAAACAACTATTAATTCGCTTAAATAATAAATACTTACTACTTAATACTTGAATAAATAATTAAATACTCGCTTCCCACGCATCCAAGCATGTGACTCACAACATCCATTATCCATGGAGTCACTTCTAACCTACGATAAGGATGATGGTAGGAGTTGATGGGATTCCTTTTTTTACAGTTTAACTCGCATTAACCAGGATAAACCTAGTTCATTCTGTCAAGGGTTCGTGAAGGTAGGCAAACTTGTCACGCTATGCCACCTCATAGAATCTATGATTTTTAAATTACATAACATGCAGGAGAAGAACAGTACTAGAATGACCTAAATATCTCAATCTCTACCCTCAATAAATGAATAGAACAAGTGAACCATGTCAGATACAGGCGCCAAGCATTCTGCGATCGGTTTGATCCATTCAAACGAACATGTAGTGGAAAAAACCCTGCTCTCCTAGGGGTTTTTCTCATAACCTAGTATTTCATTCCTATCATACACATTTGGTACTTTCCAGAATTTCCGACAGGCGCGTGCTATGATGGCGTCTGTCTGCGATGAAATCAACCGGGCGATGATGGCTTCCCTGAGGGACGAGAACTCGCAGGTGGTGGCCAAAGCCAACCAGTTCATCATGTGGGAGATACTCCTCATCGACATCCACCAATTCCACGCAGAATGGCCTGATGAGAAGTACATGGGTACGTGTCATCATTGTTTGTATTCAGTGTTAACTGAGAGATTGATGTCTTAATTATACGTCCTCTAATGTACGAAATCTGAAAAAAAACCAGACTGAATATCCCTCACGGATGAGTTTTTTTAGGGAACGCAAGCCAGTTCATAGTTGAAAAAAAAAAAAAAAAAAACAGGCCATGCATCCTAGCGGAGCTTGTGAAAAACTTATCAGAGAGTTCCTCGGAGTGCTTTTCGAGATTCGAAGTTTTGCATCGTGGACTGTTCAAAGTACCATATTTTTTTAACAATTTCCCAGCCACAACTCACCTGCCAAAGCCGCCACTGCATCTGACTCAAAGGTACTACTACTGGTGCTGCATGATCTTCATTCGTTTTGGTTTCCAGATATCGTCAGTCTCAGCAACCGTTGCGTCGCCCTCATGCACAAATCTGAAGGATGTTTACCGAGATTCGCTCTGAAAGAAGAATGTGCGCTGACACTCCTCAACACCTGCCACTGGGCGGCTCTCATTGCGGCGCCTGTGAGCAAGCACAGTGTCCTCATGCTCGATCTGTACCCTGCTATTGCTGCCGCTTGTGACGACATAATGCACCAAAAGAAGATATCTCCTGAAATTTGGGACAAGCGTTCGTATTTATATTCATATATCTGTGTACACGTAGAATTCAAGGGGTTCGCATCACGAAAATGGAGGTTCAAAATACAAAATAGTTAATTTTTAATGGAAATGAAAGGATGCGCAGCGTAGTGGCGGCGGGTTGAAACACAGAGACCCTGTAACCTCAGGAGGTCCCTATTCAGAAAACCTTCCCTAAAGATTGTTTTTCCTCTCCACAATGCTTGATAGCATGATAGAATGCAGGTTGTGTTGTTCGAGTGGTGACCAGAAAATGTTTAGCTTCCATTCTTCTCCAAAAGCAGGTAGAAGGAATGTTTATGTCTCAAATTAGTTCGGTTAATAGGAGAGTGTTGACCAGCGACTTGCTTGAGGGGTTTTTTGAGCCAAAAAACATCAAATTGGGTGTAAGTTTGCGGTCGAAACCTTTCCACTGACTGCTACATCCTACCAGATCAGTTAACCTTTCATTTTCAAATAATTATGGTAAGGATGTAGGTACCTACCTACATCCTTACCATAATTACCTATGTAATCATTAATCAATGAATCAGTAGGTATTCGAATGCCCTTGGAGCGTTTTGCCTAATGTTTAGCTATCATTCAATAACAAAATAAAGTTACCTACCTAGCTTTACATAGCTTATCAATCGCAAAAAAGAGAGGATGCACGGTACTCTTGGTATGGATATGCCTTATAGGTAGACCGCTAGAAAATGTGCCCTCGCTGCGGCCACAAAGTGAAACTTTGATTGAGACAACCTGTGCATCGTCACGGAGGGAACATTGTATGGAAATGTTGGCCAAACTGACCAGGTACCATGTAGGGAGGGAAATCTTTATCTTTTATCGTTTCACTTTCAATCTTTACGGACTGTTTATCTGTGCTGAGTTGTTGTGAAGTTTGTTTGAGTTTATTTTCGTATTGTTGGAAGAAAATTTCTGGAGTTTTTTTTTGGCAATTTTTTCTATCCAGAATGAATTTGAACTACAATCTTCGAACAATCACGATGCGAACTTCACGATGAAATTGCTATTGGTCCGTCGAGGGGATAACCTGTGCAATCATTAAAAATGTAATCACAATCTGACCATAACTTCATATAAGTTAGTTTTGCCTGGGGCGAGGAATTGACCACAGACAAACTGATAGGCGCAGAACCAAAATGGTTCAGAAAGCTCTAAAACGTAAAAAGCAAGTAGAAATTTTGATTTTGGAGGACAAACGTTTTTCAATTTATTTCTTGCACATATACATTTAAAGTACTCTTCAAATATTTTATATTATACATTTGAGACGTATCTTCGTCCTCAGCATGGAAGTAAAACATTGAGAATAGCTATTTGGGAAAAACGAACGAATTTTCCCACCCACCTGGGAGAAAGTGGTAAACCTAGTTCTCTCTTCGCCACTAGATGTCTCTGTAGGGTGTTCATATTCTTGTGGTGAACCTAGAGTGCTGGGGGACTCGTTGCTCCACTTTTCTTGCAAAGCTTCAACTGATTTCTCAATTATTTTGCACTGCAAGGAGATACAGTTATGAAGAAGTTAGGATCCGGTGATCCAGATTGTGTGTTTTGCGCTAGTGTTAATTTATTATGTTTATTTCTGATGCAGTGATACCAATGTTTGCTGTGAACCAGAAGAGACGGGATTCTTTGCCAGTGGTCACTGCAGCTCTTTGCTCCATCGCTGAGATCAATGCCATCGCAATCGTGATATCCCTCCTCGCTCGATTGCATAATATTATAATCGATCAACCTCAAATGGAACTCTACGCCCAGAATGTTCACCTCTGGCCAAACAGTATCAAAACGTGAGTAAAGAGTGAACTCAGTTGAAAGCTAATACCTCAAATCATATTTTACCTTAAGACATAAAAACAGAGTAGTTAATTTGTTCATCAGTAAAACATAAATTTGTGAGAAAATCTCACAAAGGATCTTTAAACCTACACTCCGGCCCGTATTCGATAATACCTGTGCCGCAGGTAGGTACCCAAACCCCTTCCCTGCCATGAGGAGGCAACTTCGCTTTCCATTCTGGACAGGCCACTCTAAGGCCCACCGCAAATTGAACCCAGCACACGCCCAGCCCATGCGCAACTCGACCATCAGCTAGCCCCCGTACCGCATATTGAACCCAGTAGTGAGCATCTATGTTCCTCGATGTCTAGTACCACGCCGATGGAATAGGGCTGCGACATCGACCAAATCCATCGATGTTTAAAAAAAAATTTAATAAAAGGAGTTTTTAGCTGAAAATTGAAGCAGTGAGGGCTTTGCTCAAAGCTCTGGTCTGAATTCCATGTCAATAAAAAAAAACTTCCTATCAATGAGCAGGTGATTTTTTGATCATTTGGGAAAAGTAATAAGATATAAGCATTTCGTCACGTTTGTATATTAAAAAAAAAAAAATAGGTACAGCCAGTTTTTTTACACAAGGCTATGCAAATCATTTAAAATGAATAAGCACAGATTTCACGGAAAATAAAAAGTAAGCACGTTCCCGATCCAGACTGATAATATTTACTAGTAGAAAACAAGCAAGGGGGGAAGGGTTATTGTTATCAAGCTATCACAAAAAATCAGAGGTCGGAGTGCATTTTGGCTAGGTGAACTTGCTCATAGTTCCGCAAGATGCCGTCAGAGTGCATTTTGGAGCCCCTCGCCGGTTGTAGGGCGAGACGTAAGTGAGGAATCTTGGAATCAGAAGAAACAAAACAGTTTGACGAGAGCGATAACAGGGGAAAAGAAGAAACATCGATAGGATCGCAAATAAAATATCGATATTGAATAAAATATCGCACAGAAAACATCGATGCTAAAAAAAACATCGACGTCGGTGTCGCAGGCCTACGATGGAACTTCTCCTGGAAACCCACGGACCCACGAAATCTGTGCAACGACGCAAGATGCTTTCCACGCCTGGCCAGCATGGGATAGCCGTGGGCTGGGTTCAATTTGCGGCTGGCCTAATAGCTGGACTAGTTTATCCCCTGAGAAGGGGGCTCCATGTTACTCTCTTGCCTGAAGTCTTCCTAATATGAAGGGTCGACTCTCTGTTTTCTTCTTTTCATTCAATACATTTAGTTCATCTTCCATTTTGGTATATTATTTTCAATAATGAACCTTTGGAATC
>JAEMON010000002.1:369656-380850 GCA_030264115.1 Lygus lineolaris | reverse complement strand
CGCTGTGTAGCGACAGGTGTCATACGACTAGCCTCGACTAGACTATGACTAGAGCAGTTAGGTATCTTTTTCCATGTAATGTTTTACGGTGAATTGAAGGGTAATACTCCTTATTCATCCTTAGTGATAGAAAATGGATTCTTCGACAAAAATATGGCATTTTTGGACAAAACAGGACTTCTGACCCATTTTCGCCGAACCAGTGAATAAATCTAGGTAAATCTGGGTCTGAAGTTACCTATCGATATTTGTCTCGATCTTTTTGTGACGCATGAATATCATTGAATATCGTACGCCCAGGCAGAACGTATGAAATCAGCCACGGAAGGGGAAACAACAGATGGATTTCATGCGAAGAACAGACTCCACTACAAGGACAACGGCCTCTCTTGCAGTTGCGAATTATACGGACAGAACTTCTCAACCTACACATCACCGGTATGATCTTTTGAAAAATGCATTTTCTTGTTGATTGAAACAACGTCACTTAGGCACCTAGTTTAAATGACAAATCCTGCTTAGAAAGACCTTCCACATGCAATTTTTTCCCCAAGTGCTAATTCGAACGACATAATATTATTTCGAACTTATGGAAATCGAACACGTACGTCGGACAGATTGGGAATGGTGTCAACAGAAAAACAACCGTCTTCGCCAAGCTTTCGTGAAATGTATTCACATTTTCAGGGCCTACACAATAATTACAACAGTCTCCCTTAACGGCACAGTTAAGAAAAATGAGAAACGGCAAATTCCAGCAAAAAAATTGAGTTCCAAGCAAAAATTGAGTAGTTACGTAAATTCCTAAAGACAAATTCATAAACTTACTCGAAGGTAAGCCTAGAGTGTGACCATCACACCACTTTCAGCACCCATGAAGAACTAGAGGACTGGTAGGTACGGATCACTGCAGATCAGCAGTAGTCATTATTGAAATAAATTCAAATGTAAATAGATTTGAGATCGCGATCAAATTAGATTTAAATCAAATTTAAGTCAACAAACAAGCAAGCATTAAAACAACAGATAGAAATACTAACCTAGTAAAAGTGAGAACAAAATAAACTATTGCAGAGTAAAATATAAAAATATATATACATTCATTTTTACACATTTTTTTTTTTTTTTGTGGGAAAAGTCGTACCTATCTCATTTTGGTTCAATATTTTCAATAATGAACCTTTGGAATCAAGCACGAAAAAAAAAAAAAAAGTTAACCCCTCAAAACTTGAGGTTTTACGTTTCAAGATACGTAGAATCCAAAAATCGAATTAAAACATCCGTCCGCCCGCCGTCCGCCGTACGCGGCATTTCCTTAGTTACCATGGACCAAAATTAATGAAATTTGGTATACCGGCCCCATTCGGGGTCTAGTTGTGCCGCGAAGCTTGGCGTTACCGTCAGTCTTCTCTAAGGGTTAGAAAATAGGGGATGACATTTTCAAAATGCCCTAGCTCGAAAATTTCAAATAGGGAGGCATATTTTTTCCATCAATTTAAAATAGAACACAATTTTTGGCGTCGAATGAGACCTTGCGGAGCGTTTTAGGACCAACCGTTCGCTCCCTGTAAGGACTTAAGGGTTGAACGAAAAAAAGAGCAAAAACACGAGTGTGAATCGCAATTTTTCCCGAGTAGGCAAAATCTCCGTTCAAATATCAGCTGTTCAAATGCAACTTTCTTTCGATTCCACCGAACCAAGTTTGTTCTTTACTTTCAGAAGCTTCCTTAGTTACTGAATATCAGTTACTGAATGAATGATACAACTCTCCGATAATAATAATTACAAGAAGGTACCTACTCATTGTCGCCAAGAGATGATTGTGAACCTCGCGGTAGGTGGGTATTTTATGTCAATGGAATCTTTGTAGATGGGTGATCTATACAGAAAATAATAAACCGTTGTGTAATAATTTGTAGCGTTTTTGTCAACTGTGCCGTTAAGGGAGAATATTGTAATTATTGTGCAGGCCCTGATTATGTGTACATTTCGCGAAAGTTCGGCGAAAGACGGTTGTTTTTCTGTGGACCCCATTCCCAATCAGTCCAACAGAAATAATATTATAGCCAGTCATATCTAAGATATCCTGCTAGCTGCCAGCAACTTCTCTTTATTTAGAATTTGTCAATTTGTCGGCATTTTCTTCAACAACAAAAATGACCACAGCAAGCATATTATCTCTATTACAGTGACCACTGATTAAGGTAGGTACCTTCCTCATGTAGCTATCGACAATAATTACCCACATTTACCAGTTGAGTACCTACCTAGATGGAATACGAAAGAAGTCCCATTCATGCAGCATGAGTTGATGAGCGAATTTTCAAAGAATCATTTTACCCGATTTGGTGGGTGATTCTTACAGGAAATTTCACGCTGATTCCGAATTCACCACTATGTTCCTTTGTTTAAGATGGTAAACACAAAACACCTCAAAAAACGTGTTTTTTAGCGATTTTTGAAAATAAATTTTCAAAATTTGACCCCTTGGAGTACTCCGAAAATTCTGGCCACCGAACTCATAGATAAATTTTCAAAGTGTTAAATTTTCAAAAATTTGCATTATTAAATTTTGAAGCCATTGAACTAGCACCATTTTCTTCGGAAATTCGCTAAAAGCAAATCCTAATCCCAACTTATACGATTAATGTAAAATCTCCACAGCTCCGATGGCAGCACCAACTTTTATTACTTATTCCAATATTACTTATTCTGAGTACGATAAGCCATGCAACCTAACCTTTAAAGTCTCTGAAGAGGCAGAAATAAACGCGAAACCAGTCGGAGCTACCTCGAACAGGCCGCATTGATTCTTCTACCCTCAACACCATTTCGTTCCAATCATGTGATTCTCAGCAGTACGTTCAGGTAATTTTAACGGTATAATTGTGCATCAAAATTCAAAATATTAATGGTTACGTATTATTTTCACAGAGCTACTGGTTGGGAGGAAGACGAAACCGAGAATTGAGCAGTCTGGCAGAATTTATCAGCGACAAAATTCTGGAATTGAAACATGCGTTGAATTATATGACGACTCCATCAGGTATGAATGCAAATAAGGCAAATTCCTATGTATTGCAATACCGATTTCTCTTGAAGGATCTCATACTTGGTACAAGATAGTGTGATGCAGGGCTTCCCAAACTTTTTACATCGTGGACCCCTTACTCAGGTGATTATCCACGGCGGACCACATATCAGTCGAGCCCACAGGAACTGTTAAAATTCAGCACGAAGCCCATGAGAATTATGACTTCTTAGTTTAAGTGCAATTTTCCCACAAACCCCACGACCAATCAAGAGTCTTTGGTTTAAAGTTAAATGTGAAGTTGGACTAACAAACGACCCACAGTGGTCCAGGGGCGGCCAAAACCCCTAAATTTTTAAGTTTAAAAAGATGTTAGTTTATTATTTTTCCACTTTTAGAATAGTTGAATAGAACATTTCATGCTCAATAAGAGATGCTAAATAAGATATTTGAAAATTTCACCGAAATCGATCGAGTAGTTCCGGAGTAATGGCTATGAAAACACATTTCATGTTTGCTCATGCTCTGTAGCTATCACTGATCCAACCGTGATGAAATTCATGGGTAATTGTCTTCGAGTTGGCCCCTAACTACCCTCCAAATTTGAGCGAAATCGGTCCATTGGGAATCGAAATATCGTAGTTTCAGGAAATTCAACGTTGCTCATGCGTACACTCTACTAGTAGTCCGATGGTGATGAAATTAATATGAGACCGTCACGGGCCTAACCCACACAATCCCTGAAAATTTCATCAAATTCAGACCATTACTTCATGTAGTTTTTTTGCCTGGGACAAGGAATTGACTACAGACAGACAGACCGACAGACCAACCGAAATTGTTCAGAAAGCTTTGACACGTAAAAAGCAACTGGAAATCTTCTTTTAATTTCTTGCACGGGTACAAAGCTTCCTACCTTCGGTCGTGAGGAAGCAGAAGCATGAACTTATGAGGTTTTTTTTTTTTTAAATATTAGTCCGTTAATTGGTTATTTTAGGTGTAGGAACAAGCGGTACATTTGGAATTAGATCAAAATTCCCTATATGGAGTGACGCTCATTTTTTCCGGAAAACGACCATTTGGCCCCCCCTGTGCTGAGTGTACAAGCGCATTGTAATTCACTGGTGTCCATCTTGAGCCTCCAGCACAATCCTTGACAACTTCAGCTAGAGGGGGCTTATTCTGTATCTGAGTACATTAATTAATAATGAACAGTTGATTTTTTCCATTTCAAGTTTCCTCAATATTCGAAGAATTCGCATCACCTCCTCCGATGTCACGAGTGCTTCACCGAACAATGGCCCATGACGACTTGAGCCCTGGAGAGAACAATCCAGGTTAGAACATAACTTGGTACCTAACGTACTATTTATATTATTGTAAAAATTGTATTGCACTAAATTTACACTTATTAGCAATTTTGTTCTGAGTAACATAAATGTTATGATTATTTGAATTAAAAATACAACTAAGATACTTCACTTAGTCCCTTTGATTAATATGGAGTAGGTATTATAGCAAAATTTGATTTCGGGAGAGCCAATTTTTCAACCCGTGAGAGTGACAAGTAAATATACAAAGCTTTCGGACTTGGGAAGATTCGAAGCGATGGGCTGCGTAAATAGACGGTTCACAGACCACCTGATGAACCAGCAAAACCAGCACCTCCACCTTTATGCACAAGCAGTGTAATCATGGGCGTAGGCAGGATTTAGCCAAGGGGGGGGGGGGGGGGGGGGGGGGACCCCAAGAGCTATTATATATGAGGTATGTGTGTGCGTATTATAGCAAACGAAAGGTACAAAGTCTGAATTTCGAGAAATAATTTTCATGACATCTTTATTTATATATTTTACATTATATCATTATACAACATAGGTACTACAAAACAGCAATGGACAATTTTTAAGACAGCATCAGTCTTCTGGGGTTGCTGGCAAATTGATCAACAACCTCTTCTACAATGGTTGCCTTCTTTGATTTCACCAAATCTCGGGGGAGGCTGAGCACATACAGACCATTCAGCCTTCCCTCCCCCATTGTAATCCGTGTCCATGTTTTTACGCGCCCTCAGGGTGGTGAAGTTCTTTCCACCGAGCAGGTCGTGCACGGTAACGTTACCGCAATCACAGGGCCTTTTTGATGGAAGGATAGAGGGACCGCTTGAAGGTGTAAAAAAAAAAACAAAATTCAATGAATACATATTTCATATATATATTTAATGTAGGTACTTAACGAAGTCTACAGAAAAGAAAAAAGCTTCTTTTTCACTAATTTTTCTCATTATGTTTGAGATGGGTAGGTATGACTTGAGGAATCATGCTCAATAAACTTACCTTTTTACCCAGAGAATCGATGCATGTCCATATTGTAGTGCGATTGGTCGTGTCTCGTGTCCGTGTGGATTAAACATTAAACTGGTGATCTTGTGTACCCACCAAGTTCTTTTTATACTGGGCGAATGAGGTTCTCAAACTTTCCAGTACGACCTCCGAGCGATTCCTGGAAGAATTGTTTCTACGAAGAACCAGGCTGTATGAGAAGCTTCTTCAATTTTAAGCTTCTTAGAATTACCTGCTTCCCCTTTCCCTGTCTTATGTTCAATCCCAAAAGTGTTTTCAATACCTACCTAGAACCACCCTTTTTGAGGGTGGAGTGGATGGATAACCAGCATACCCTTTGGCTTATAATTCTTCAGGGGACTGCAGGCCGGCCAGCAGAGCTTCGTCCTCTGCCTCGACGTTCAGCTACCTCGGCTCATCCTCGAGCAGAGTCCATCAAGACTGGAGCTCGCCCTTCTCCTATCAGCACAACGTGAGCAGCTACTCTTGCGATCAACCGCCCATCGTCCGCCTCAGCGACCAACACGGCTTCTCTGGGTCTTACGTTGATGTTACTTCGGATGGTAAGATTGAAATAACACGAGTTTCAGTATCTGCCAGGGGCGGCTCTAGGGTAGCTGATAAGATGAGGCTGAGGTCAGGAACATGGTATACAAAACCCTCCCCTAAACATTCTTCACTGTTACTGTTAGAATGGTCAGGGCCGTTGAGAGAATGTTAGGTACCAAAGTAAATAAATTAGGACTAGGTAACAGGTGGATAACATACAAGGTGTATCTAATAAGTCTCCTAACATTTTTTTACTCCGCTTAAAAACCAACTTTTTTTATTTTTGAGATTTTTTTCGTGGTTTTGACCTTAAGTTACTAGAATAGCCATACCTAATGTCCTTTATTTAGTAATTGAGGATATATAAAATTTGAGGATACTGTTGGAAAGAGCGTTAAATTTCCTACCTCCCTAGTGCATTATAACAAATTTGACAGTAGATTCAGTGGGCAAGAAATTGGACTGAAATGAGAGTTTTCTCAAATTTTCAAAATCACAATTTTTTCAAACGGCTCTATGTCTCCAATAAAATGGGTGAATTCACGTGCACAATGCAGTAAAAACCTTCTCAGAATCTTAGGTTTTCAATATTGAGGTTAGTTTTTATTTTACTTTAGCATTTATGGAAGAAATCCAAGTTTGAACGCAAACAAACGTCGGTTTTTTCGACGAAATCGAGTGTTGAAGTGTTGAAGACTTGACCATGGCTAGAAGAGTTTGGTATCGTTAACGACGTAAATTTTCACAATGAATCGAATGATGACACTCCAGTTTCATTCTGACTGTTGAAAAATTGATTTTTCAAGAAACAATAGTGCATTTTTGGACATATCAGCACAAGCAACCCAATTTTTGCCGATTGATTGGCAAAATACGAGTTGGACTGCTCAGTTGAACACCGTGTGCAGATGGTAGGTAATTTTGAGGTATGTTGATGCTTAGATGATTGGCCCACCAAGAAGGCCTTATTGACGCATTCATTTTTTTAAATGATTAATTTATTATTAGTATCTTTTTAAATTTTTATTTCTTTAATTTTATTATTGTCCTTTTTTCCTTCCTAAAATCCGGGCCCCCTCACGAAGGCCGGTCCCGGGAGATACGTCCCCAGTTCCCCCCCTCTCTCGACTGGGCTGAGGATGGTTTGGTAGATTACTGTTACTTTTAAATAAAGCACTCTTCATCAAGCTTTTCCCAAGTTTATGATTCAATGTATGTTGTCACGGGAAAGCTAAACATTCCATTGACTCACGACATAAACAACCAGTGCCGGGTACTTGCCAATGAAGAGGCGACTCTTAACAGGCGCATACCGCATACCGATGCATACAGCATGGGACAGTAAAATAAGGAACACAATGAGACAGGCCAATGGAAGGAGGAGAATATTAACTGCCATTCATAAGAAGAACAGAGGAGGGCGAAATGTCGTAATCCTATGCCAAGTAGTGTACGTGTACAATTATCAATGGTTGACAGGTTCTCGTAGTAACCAAGGCTAAAGTGAGTAATTTCAAACAGCAGCCTCAAAGCTACCTTCTGGTCCACTGACAGTGTCCAGAGCTTAGGCCGACCCCCCCCCCCCCTCCCTTCAATCCCTAAAGGACTTATGAGGCCTATCCTCAAAAAATGCATCTCAAAGCCACCCTTTGTATGTGCTCAGCGGGTACACGTTGAAGGTAACACAATGATTCCAACAGTGTGATTGGATCAGCACAGTGGCGCACTGTTGAGCAAACGCCATTTTTGGAATACTTTGATTTTTGTTGTCAATGAGACTCTAACGACCTCTTCATTCCCTTGGTTCAACCATGCCTGAATTACCTGAGTCTCTAAAATGAATAGAACTGATGGGAATCAATCAATTGTACTTAATTAGAGGGAATAGGAGATGAATTGAAATCACCCTGGCAATTATCTACGACCTGAAACAGTTCGGTACGCACTGCAAATTTGTGTAGTATTAGGTTAGTAAGATTAAGTAACCAAAAATTAAGGTACACGTAAAAATACTTGATTGCCCCTTATTTATTAACCCCTGTCATTACAAATTTTACCTCCGATACTGGAACAAGGTCTACCTGATTTACCAGTAAAATTTCAAAAGCTTCGCAGTCAATCAGGAAGATGGATGGAAAACCTGAAGGTCAACCCGGATTGTTATTCAGTGGATCGAGTTGATAATTTCGGGAATAAACAATGCCCGGCAAAGTCCAGAAAATTCCGAAAAAACTGTTTTATTCAACTTCAAAACCTGCAGTCGACCAGAAGATGATGATTGAGAAAATTAGGGGCTTGAAAATTAGATATTATAGGAGCTTTTAAAATTACGAACTCATCTGGCAGATATTTTTCTGTACTTTCAGTTGATGATCCTTATTAAAATCATTTCTAGTTAGCCTTAGATCTAGATTTATTTAAAATAATATGTATCTACTCAAATCGGTAGGTCCTTGTATGCGCCGTTGAGGGAGACATTTCTTGTTGATTTTGTGCAGGCCCTGATAAAGTCAATATTATACAGCTCGAAAGCCCAACCATAGTGTTGTGATATCATCAGCAGTATTTTTTTAGAGGCGAATTTATTTTGTTGTAGATGATGTTTCGGATCCTGGCTTGAGGATCAATGTTCCCAACGTTTTCGTGCCCACCATGCGCAAAATATTCTCGCCCGTCAACGATTCCGAAGCGGTTGGAGTCATCATAGCCGAAGAGGACGAGCCTTCGGAAACCGACGGCAGGGACGAAGAGAAAGACGAAGAAACGAACGAAGAAATCGACGAAGAATTGGATGAAGAAAACGCTGATGAAGAACAAGAGGAAGACACAGTGGCTGACAGGTTCACCGCGTCTCAGGAATCGGTTCAGAGAGACACCACGGGAGGTGTTACGATATTCGTGGTCGAAGAGGGGGATGCAGTTGGTGCTGAAGAGGGTAAAATTATCGGTAACGAACTGATATCCTGTGTTAGATTGAGAGCAAAAAGTTCATCTCCTGCAGTTGAAAGGAGAACTCCAAAATTTTCGTCAGTTTGTTTCTTTTTTCCGGTGTCTGAGAACGGTGTGGTGGTTGAAGACGAGGATCCACCAGAAGTCGAAGAACTGAAGTTGGGAGAGGAGCTCACGTCGAGTTTGAAGATGAGGTCCCTCAAGATCAAGAGAGCTAAAGAAGAATTTCTGCTGGGAGAGCGAAATCGACACGGATCGCTGTCAGTCGTGGTGGACGAAGACGTTTTGCTTCAGCCAAAACCAGCCGGTTTGATGGTCAAATTCGCCAGCGAAGAGCTCGTTTCCGAGTCGACGGAAGAGAAAATGAGCTCGAAGAGAGCCGCGATGGACCACGAGGACGCGGAAGACGTCAAAGACAGAAGCGCAGTGGCAACTCTGGCGTGGAGCTCAGTGAGTCTGATGTCAGGCGACACGTCGACGTCTCACAGCTGCCCGACGACTCCAGTTCTGGACAAGAAAACCGAATCAACCGCATCCAGTTGGATCAAGAATCCCGCTCGAATGATATTCCGGCCCAAGGGAAAATATATGATTTCTGACCGGCAATAACCGTAATAACTATTACGCACAGTCAAATCAGGGATAAATTTTATACGATGGTTAAAAATAATAAGAAAAAACCTAGTTTCGTAGGTTATTTTGTAGAGTAGGTTCGTGTGAAGGGAATTCTCTCAGTTTTCAAAAGCTCAATTAATGTTGACCATAAAATTGCCTCCTATGATGATTTTATTACCCCATTTTGTAATCAGAGAATACCGGAGGTTAAGTCGACTCTCGATAATTCATATTCAATCATTCAATAATTCGAAATTCAAGGGACCTTGAAAAAGCTCATATTGAGAGTTCGATTAACCTAATAACGATATTATATATATAATAACGAACCTGTTTGAACTGAAAAAGTAGGTGGTTCTTTATAAACTAAAATTCGTCATCCACGAATTCGTTATTCAAAGGTCGATGAAATTAAAAATCCCGGCGAAGCCGCCGAAAATAAGTTCATTACAAAATTACACCCAAAAATAAAGGATTTATATACTCATACGCAGGGAAATAGTCGGGATCGGCGGCACTTCGATTCGTTATACCTATCCCGGTATTCGTTATATCGAGATTCGTTATATTGCGGTCCGACTATTGTTTGAATTAACGAGAGGTTTGTATACAAATTTCGAATTACGAAAATAACGAGAAATCAAAAATTTTAATAGGAACTTACTTTTATTAGGGAAAAAATGTGAACAAAATATATACAGGTACAAATACTGCTAAATTTTAATTTTTGTCCATAAAATATTTACAATAAAGAGCTGAGTAAATGATTAAATTATAAGTAGTATTCTGTTATGTAAGTAAATAAATTATCAAAATGGAAGTAGGTTGTTCGTAGTAGAGTACCTACCTTCTAGGTGCGTTTGTTCACAAATATCATACCTACATGTACCTACCTACCTATTGCATGAGGCACCTTGTATATACCTTAGACAAGAGAGGCTCCTCTCATGACGCATCACATCGGTGCCGCACGCCATGAGGGGAGTCGTTTCCAGTCTTACACCTACCTGTAGTGATAGTCACGCGAAATTTTAAAGGAAATAAAGTATTTTTCATTTGATTTGAATCTTTTAAAAATCTAGTAAACAATAATACAAGTACTAGTAGTACAGGAACGTATATATAAGGGGACACCCCCCCCCCCCCCCCCCCCCGCGCAAGATATCGGAGAAAACAAATTAATTTTGAAGAAATTTAAGTAAAATCACAGTAAAATGGGTGATTTCAATGACTCAGCCGTCTATGGGGTGTCTACAGTGAAGTTGGGACGAACATCAGGAATTGATCCTACAGGTCTCTTAGAGCTTCTTTTAACTTCTTGTTTTCGTGGGTTTTTTCACTTTTAAGATTTGTTTTTCGACCCATAACTACTGTACATCACAGTGTTACATTTAAAATAAATACTTAAACCATTGGAAAGAACGTTGAATTTCCTATGATAAAATCCTGCAAACTATTTTAAACAGTTGATTTTCAAGGGTCAAAAAGTTGCCTAAAGTTCCAAATTCGATTTTTCTTCCATGCATCCGTTTGCTTCTAAACCAATACTATTGAGCTGGAAAACCTTCAACAGGAAAAACTTCTTCAGGAGCTTCCCAACGAGTATAAATTTTGAGTTTTAGCCCACTGATTAAGCGAGAAAATTGCGTTTGAATTCGAAAAAACGTGGGTTTTTCAAGGTAATCGAGTATTTTAGGGTGTTGACGAC
>JAEMON010000002.1:250024-261506 GCA_030264115.1 Lygus lineolaris | reverse complement strand
TACATAGCTTCCTACCTTCGGTAGTGAGGAAGCAAAACACTCGCCCCAACAAAATCCAGTCATTTAACGACCAAATATCTCAATGATATCCTTGAGAATAAACTTCCTCCTATAAAAATGCATGCGCGGGCTCGACATGTTGGCCGCCTTTTCTCTTCCCGTCGATTTGGCTCAATAATATAACTGTATCCAAATGGTTTTGTTCTTTCACTTCTCCAGGAATGTGGCGTTGTGCCAATAAATGTAAATTAGATGAATCATGTCAATACGTCCTTTTCTTAACTGTCGTCCCCTTTAGCCTTAATCAAATGACGCATTCAATAAAAACACACATTTTACGTGTTTCAAATTGGTGCCTATACCTACTGCACTACTACCTTATTCGTATCTGGAGAATAACATCTCCACGTCACATGAAACTATTGATACAAATTTTAAGAAAACAGTTCACTACAAGGGATAGTTGAGATTTGAACTTTGGGCTTAATTTTGAGCCTTAAACATTAAAAATCTATTGTTGAAGATAGGCCGTTCCTATCCTAGATTTAACTCTCTTTTCAATGGTACGAGCATATTTATTTTCAATTTTACACTGTAAATTGGGGGAGTCATGGCTGTATTAGTTATGTAAGGTCGAAGGAAAATTTCCATTCATGCAGCATGAGTTGATGAGCGAATTTTCAAAGAATAATGTTTTAACCGATTTGGTGAGTGATTCTTATAGGAAATTTCACGCTGATTCCGAATATACCTACCATTATGTTCCTATGTTTGAGATGGTAATTTACACATAAACCTCAAAAACGCGTTTTTTAGCGATTTTTGATTCTACATTCCAAATTTGAACCCTTGGAGTAGGTACTCCAAAAATTCTGTATATTATAGACATATAAAAAAGTGTTAAATTTCAGGAATCGTTTTAGAATGGTGTGAAACGGATTTCCATGAAGAAAATTTTCAAAAATTTGCATAACTTATTAAAATTTAGAAGCCATTGCAATATCCTAATCTTCTTCGAAAATTCGATAAAACAAAATCTTAAAATTGAAAAAAAAATCACGAAATAAGGGGGTTAAAGAAAAAACTCTAAAAGACGCTTTTTGTTGAAAATTGCCTGTAGAATCGATTTCTGAAGTTTGTCCCAAGATAGCTTCAGACGCCCTGTATATGGGGTGACCTTAAAATTTCATCCCCTAGTCTCTTCCACTTGGAGGAAACACAGTGACTCCAAGCTTCAACAAACAACCAGACAGGCAGACTGAAAAACAAACGAATATAGTTCGAGTAAGTAACGATAAGTAAATTTCAAGTAACAATAAGTAAATTCGTTATTTACAGGTTTTTAATTGTTACCTACTCCACTGCTGACAAATAGTGAGGAGTACGATGTTGTGGAAGGCAGCGAGGAAGTGCAATTTTATACAGGAAGCTCAAGTGGAGTAGAAGGGTTGACATGGGGCTTCCTTTCGTCATTGAGTGGTTGGACCGCACCTTATCCTAGTAAAAACCTGTTCCAAGCCACACTCAGTGACCAAACTACGCCACTCTGTAGCCAACTTTCAATGATATCATATTAATACAGTCAGTGTCAGTGGTCCAAAATGGTTTTACTGGACGAAACAAAGAATTGAGACTTGAAATATACATACTTTCCTTACTACCTCCAAATAAACGTAGGCTCACTTTCCTCATTAAGGAATACGTATAGGTTCGGGTAAGTGGAAACAAAATACCTACGTATAAATACCTATCTACCTACCTACTGAGAGGGCTGAGGTTGGTCTCGTTCGATGCAGAATCGAGTATTTTAGGGTGTTGACGACCTAACTATGACTGGAGGATTTTTCAAGTTGAATCAAATGGTGTCACTCCTGATTAATTTTGACTGTTGGAACATTGATTTTGCGAGACAAATATTTCATATAAGTATTTCGAAAATACTAGCACCACTTCCAATTTTTTGCTAAGCAACGTGGATAAATTGAGGTATTATACTGGGAAATAATATTATTTGAGAAAATTCAGTAACACTTATTACCTACTGTTGCAAATCAAGTAATTTTTCAATTTCAATTTTGAATTCAATCTATTATTAGTCATACTTACCGTAAGAGGACCTAACAGGGTGTACGAACACTTATGTTCAAGAGAAACCCGATAAACAAGCAACAGGCCCATTAGCTCAGTTGGTTAGAGCGTCGTGCTAATAACGCGAAGGTCGCGGGTTCGATCCCCTCATGGGCCAGAATTTTTTTTGCCATAAACAGAGTAACTTACGAAGTTTACATTGATCCTCATGAGATAGGTAGATCACATTTAAAATGACTACTTATTATTTAAATGTAATTACAGCGAATTATATATATAATATAAATATACTTACCTATATGAATATATTAATCGAATACCTCACGAAGCAATGTTTTTTGTCCGTCCCAGCACAAGTCGAAGTCGGCGTTTCCATATTTTGTACAATTTTGTGGAGATTAAGAAAATGGGGTCATACATTGAAAAACAATGGTAAATAGTAAATAAAATCCAGTTTTCGCGAGACATTTTTTTCGACGAAAAAACTGCGAAAATCGATTTAGCTATTGAACTACGAAGTGAAAATTCTTAGTTTCAACATTTCACTACATTTGAGGTGTTGTTTCAACCAAAATATTTTTGACGGCTACATCTGGGACACCCTGTATAGAGCTATCCTAGCTACGTTATCCTACCTTTTGTAATAATAATAATAATTAAACGTGGTTTGGGTTTGAAAAGACTTTGCATGACACATTGAAATTCAAAAAGTCCTGAGAAATGGATATTTTTGGGGTTTCAAAGCGCTGATTTCGGCCCTCAGGATATTTTTGTGGTGATGAGGGGTATTGGAACTCGTTTTTACTTGATAGAAGCGTAAGTAGGTACAGTGAATTTTACCAAAATCGTTAGAGTAGTTTTGGAGATAAGCTAAAAACGCCTACCAAGTTGGGTGGGCAGTATAGCTTCCTCACTTTAGTAACATGGACTTATCTATAGAATAAGTGTTGGTGAACGTTTCGGCGAAATTGGTTGAATAGTTCCGGAGTTTATGCCCATGACAATAAATTTCAAATCTGCGCATGAGCATTGTGACCAAATTCATAGGTGATTGTCTTGGAGTCAGCCCCCAACTACCTTTCTAATTCAGGCGGAATCTTTGTATCTGGAACTGAACCGTAGTATCAAGGAATTCACGTTTGTGCATGCGCACACACTACTAGTGGTCCGATGGCTATGAAATTAATATGGCTGAAGACTGTCTAGGGGCTACGCTATACAATCCCTGATAATTTCACTGAAATAGCTCGAGTTGTTCCGGAGTTATGACCATGAAACACATTACAAAATGCCGCATGCGCAGTAGGTAGGTACTGTACAATCGTGTCGAAATTCGAAGGTAGTTGTTAAATTAATAATTTGAGCGAAATTTGTCAATTAGGAACTGAGATACCCCCCTCCACTAGAAATTTCATCAAATTCCGGACCATAACTTCATATAGTTTTGCCTGGGACAAGGAATTGACTACAGACAGACAGACGCGGAACCAAAATTGTTCAGAAAGCTCTGAAACGTAAAAAACAACTGGAAATTTTGATTATGGTCGACAATATTTTTTTTTACTTCTTGCACGAATACATAGCTTTCGGTATTGAGGAAGCATAGAATACCTCATTGGATGCATAAAATCTACCCTAACGCCTGTCTGCATTTTGCCCTGGTTTCATAAGTAGGTAGCAGTCATAGGTAGTTAGCTTTCGGGCTGAAGCCCCCCCAACATTTTTTTGTAAGAATGTAAATTTTATACCAATATAATTAGTTTGAAGCTCGTAAAATATATTCATTAGCAAGAATGACCTAATTCCACTACTATGTATTCAATTGTATGATATCCGTTAACGTCTCCTTAAAAAAAATAAATAAATAAATAAAATAAAACCTAGAAATAAAATAAATCCTTTTCGCATTTTTACTCTGCCTTTTATTAACATTAATGTACTTCATTAGTAAATTAGTAAACAAAACATTCTGAAAACCTTTAACATGAAACACACGTTTTTACTCCATAAAACAACGTTAAACTACTGTTTTGGTCGCTTCATTATATGAAAGTCCTTTCAAAAAAATTTCCCCCGTTCAGTAACACACAGAAATAGTTACCTAGTTATTCGATGTATATAATCCCATAAATAGGAGGCTCTGGATTCTAATGGGGGGGATGAAGATTGTGTATGAAATTCCTATCTTCAGGATTTGAACCACGAGGGTAAGGGAAAGATATTTTGAATAGAATCAAGAGGGACTTACGTCTTTGGCTGACAGAAGGAGACTAGACTGAAAGTGATGGGGTTCGTGGCTTGGAGGTTTGCTCCTTCAAGAGGCTGTTGTAAATAACTGTTCCTTGAAGTAGCAAACCGTGAATCAGTCACAATTACGTTTGTTCCATAATGTTTTAGCGACCTTAGCGCTTAGCCTCATTTCATTTAAGACCCTGAAGTCGCCCCTGAGTATTATAGAATTGAATTTAAGTTACCGAAAGCCATTGAGGGGGTACCTTATATAATTATAGTAGGAATCACCTTAAGATTGATCAGGGCAATTCAGTACCAAAAGTAGTTATCTAAGTAAGCACCCACCTACAAAAATCATACAAAAAATATAGGTATAAATATTCCTGATGAATTCCTCAGAACGGTTGCTCAGATCAGTTCTTCACATATTATTTCCTAATATCTTCCAACCTACTGGCAGGGGCTTTAAAAAAAAACTGTGTTGGTGGGTAGTTCTTTTGTGGTAGGACAGTAGTTTAGGATGATACTGATTAAGAATTCAGCAGTGAACCATACCGATGCAGAAACGGATCTTTTTGTAAACTAGACCGGCTGGGAGAGAAAAAAGTAGAAAATTACCATTCAAAGTCAGGGTGTTACCGGAAAAGGGCAGTGCGTGCTCCTTGGAAGGTCCTCAGGCTCTTTCAGAAGTCTAATCGGCCGTCAGTCAAACGTCAAGACCCATCGACCCACTCGTGGGATCATTATGGGACCCACTAAATATGAAAATCAATCAGAATATCAAAAACGCACTGCGGAACGCCGCGGTTCGGAAAGAGATTTTTTAAAACCGCTTTTCGATCACATCACGCGAGAGCAACACGAACGCGGTCGGTAATCGGAGCAGTTACCAGAGATCCATTATTATTCATGGAGAACATTCAGAAGAGGAGACATTCAGGATTTGTTAAATACTGATCCATAACGTGAGATTGTAAGTAGATCATTCTCAATACGTAGGAATGGTTTCAAACATCAGAACGCGTATTTACAATCCATATCACTGTCGGGGTCTCGCCCGGACAGAAAATTTTTTTTCTGGATTTTCAGCTTTTTTCATATACTTACCTATACATTGAAAAGTGTCAAACTTCAGGAATCGTTTAGCGGCCTGAAACGGATTTCCATTAAGACAATTTTTCTTAAATTTGCATAATTTAAATTTGATTCTTCGAAAATTCGCTAAAACGTCTGCAAGTTGTGTGGGCAGTATGGCTTCCTCACATTTTTAACATGGATGTATAGAATCAGTTAGTGAAAATTTCAGCTAAATTGGTAGAATAGTTAAATTTTGGTTTATTATTTTCAATAATGAACCTTTGGAATCGAGCACGAAAAAAAAATTTTAACCCCCATCAAAATTTGAAGTTTTACGTTTCAAGATACGTAGAATCCAAAAACCGAATTCAAAAAAATCTGTCCCTCCGCCGTACGCGGCACATTCTTCAGTTACCATGGTCCAAAATTAATGAAATTTGGTATACCGGCTTCATTCGGGGTCTAGTTGTGCCGCGAAGCTTGGCGTTACCGTCAGTCTTCTCTAAGGGTTAGAAAATAGGGGATGAAATTTTAAAATTGCCCTAGCTCGAAAATTTCAAATAGGAAGGTATATTTTTTCCATCGATTTAAAATAGAACACATAGCATCGAATGAGGCTTTGTGGGGCGTTTTAGGACTAACTGTTCGCTCCCTGTAAGGGTTGAACGAAAAAAAAGAGCAGAAACACGAGTGTGAATCGCAATTCTTCCGGAGGGCAAAACTCCGTTCAGATATCACCTGTTCAAATGCAACTTTCTTTTGACTCCACCAAACCAAGTTTGTTGTTTACTTTCAGAAGCTTCCTTAGTTACTGAATTTCATTAAGAATGAATGATACAACTCTCCGATAATAATAATTACAAGAAGGTACCTACTCAGTGTCGCCAAGAGATGATTGTGAACCTCGCGGTAGGTGGGAATTTTATGTCAATAGGATCTTTGTAGATGGGCGATCTATACAGAGAATAATAAACCGTTGTGTAATAATTTGCAGCGATTAAGTTTGCTCATGCGCAGGAGCCATCACTCATCCAATCGTTGCGAAATTCATCGGTTATTGCCTTTCGTGTCCAGTGTCCACAGTACTAGTGGTCCGATGGCGTTGAAATTGATAGGGGACCGTCACGGGGCTAACCCGCACAATCCCTGACAATTTCAACGAATTCGGACCATAACTTCATATCGTCAGTCCCAGTGCAACAGTGGCTGAGTGATTTTCTTCAACTTTTCAGGAGAGACGAAAAACTGGGTTTCAATTATTATTTCCTGATTTATTCGGTTTGGGTTCATTATTTATGCGTCACTAGCTTAAAAATGATCATTCTGACGCATTTTTGTGGAGCATATGGCTAACAAAATAATGTACGCTGAAGAAATACGGTCAGGTAGTCGCTGTTGTTGAACACTGCCTGTAGGTTTGAATAGTGTTGTAGGTAGAAAATGTTGTTTAGATGGGAATCTATACTATACATGTCGTTAGGAGGAAACCAATGTAGTCAATTTCAATTGAAAATGATTAATTCTCAATTTGGGACCTAATTAAATTATGTTATTGGGGTTGAATGTACCTAGCAATATTGAAAGCTGGGCACAAACTGCAGTTTCAATAGTACGTATTTTCCGTAGGAACCTATTACTCACTCAACTAGGTGGTGGGTATGGGAGAGCGGGGCACATTATCATGTGCCCATTTTTGGATATAGTAATAATTTATGCCATTCTTGTTTTTTGTTTAAAACTCCTGTTTTCACTTGAGTTTGATAGATCTTCTCTTATGCTACCTCTTCACACCCAGAATTCCTTTTATAATGCATGAGAAAAACCTTTCAATATAACGTGCCAAAATGTGGCCTCAAATTGTCACAAGTGCCAAAATGGTGGGGCACATACGACCAGAGGTCAGAAGCCACCAACATTGTCTATATGTGCCCCATCCAGGCGTCATTAGTTACTTAATATTCTTTTCATCCTATGATTTAATTTTTTTCCAAAATGAGCTGAAACACCCTTCATCTCTTCCTCTGCAACTTCACTGGACGTCACACATCCTGGTTTTCTGGTCAAACCAGTCTTAATTTCAAGCCGGGAATTGGTACCATGGTGATTTCAAGGGCACTGAATCAGACTTTGTGGTTCAAAATGCGAAATTCCTACCCATGCAAGTAGTCCATTATATCATCCAAATGCCGGGCATCCTCAGAATATTCGCCATCTTCAGAACTATCGCTACTTGACATACCTACTTAGTTAGTTGGTTGCCATCGTGGAGGGGGTAAACCACGTGCCCAAACAGCATAATTTCCCCTCCACCAAGCTTCCAGAAAGGTAAGGCGAATGTTACGGTTTGAACCCCTTCAGAACTGTTGATTAACCAACTTTAGAGGAGATGTAGGGCTGTTGGTTCAGGCCTTCCTTAAATCACCATAGCTTTCATGAATCGGGAGCCTACTAGTCGAAATGGCATGGTAAAACTCCTTACTGTCACACGTGGTATACAGTGCACAAAAGGGTCAAGATTTCCTGCAACAAGAGAAAACCCTTCGACAGTACTAGGTAATAGGTCCCCTAATATACGACTCGCACACCAGCCCTTCCCTTACGTAACTACCTTACCACCGTAACAACCTTACGTAACATTTGACAAACTTACAAAAATAACTGTTCAATTCAATTAGAAAAAAATCGAGTTGATGAGCGAATTTTCAAAGAATATTTTAACCGATTTGGTGTGTGATTCTTGTAGGAAATTTCACGCTGATAGGTACCATCTTTATGTGCCTATGTTTAAGATGGCCATTTGAACAAAAAACCATTAAAAAACGGGGTTTTTTAATGCGATTTTTTACTCTAAATTTCGAAAATTTGAACCCTTGGAGTACTCTAAAAATTCTGGCCAGCAAACTCATCTTTTCTTCTGATATTATTGACATTTTGAAATTTTTTCGGATTTTTAGCTCGATTCCTCGGTCAGATAAATATCGTCTGGAGTGACACATATACCTATATATATGTACATATAAAAAAGTCTAAAAATTTCAGGAATCGTTAATAATTGTCTGAAACGGAATTCCATGACGAAAATTTTCAAACATTTGCATTATTTAAATTTTGGAGCCATTGCAATATCTTAATTTTCTTCGAAAATTCGTTAAAAGGTTTAATTCAATTTGAAAAAGGTTTAGTTCAATTGGAAAATACTATACTAAGGTAAGTAAGTGCCTACTGAGTAATTCTCCCGGCTGAACTGAGGAGCAGAAGCGACGTCAATCCACGTTGATCTCGGCAGTATAAAAATCCCATGGAATGGAACCGAAGACGAAGGACGACCTTCGAAAAGGGGGTGAGAAACACGGAAAAAATGGGGCCCGACAACTGAAGAGAGCTGGGCTCAGGTAAAATGCCAAAACCTAATTAGTAACAAAAATACAAAGGTGACCGCGTGAGGAGCCGCCCTAACCTGCTCCACCTATTTCTCTTTCTTTTTCTGTTCAGCGGGTTCTTTTCAACGTTAATTCGCTATTCCATTTCCGCTTCCTTCTCATTGTAGTGAAGCCTAAAGTAGATCATAAAAATGGATCCATTGTGAAGCTCGAGTTCCGGCAATTTAGCTTTTGAGGATCTCAAGAATTATTTTTTATTTGATAAGGCGTATATTATGAAAACGATTATGGAAGAGTAACGTCGGGGTTGGGTCGATTTAGTTAACATCAAAATAATCAACTTTACGATTAATCGATTTTTCCATCTGTTTACAACTTCAGAAGGTGTATGAAAAAAGTCCCATTCATGCAGCATGAGTTGATGAGCGAATTTTCAAAGAATGATTTTAACCGATTTGGTGGGTGATTCTTATAGGAAATTTCACGCTGATTCCGAATATACCATATGTTCCTATGTTTGAGATGGAAATTTACACCAAAAACCTCAAAAAACACGTTTTTTGGAGATTTTTGAAACTAAATTTTCAAAATTTGACCCCTTGGAGTACTCCAAAAATTCTGGCTAACGAACTCATCCTTACTTTTGATATTATTGACATTTTAAAATTTTTTTGGATTTTTTATCTCGATTCCTCGGGCAGATATCGTCTGGAGTGACACATAAATATATAAATATATAAATATATATATACATATAAAAAAGTGTTAAATTTCAGGAATCGTTTTAGAATGGTCTGAAACGGATTTCCATGAAGAAAATTTTCAAAAATTTGCATTATTTAAATTTTGAAGCCATTGCAATAGCTTCATTTTCTTCGAAAATTCGCTAATGTTTATGAAACAGTAGGTTCAAGCCTGGTTCACATGTGGCGGAGTGTCCGGCTGCCGAACGTCCGTTCTTCAATCCAATTGACGGAGAGCCTTCCGGACTCCCTCGCCGGCGGAAAAGCACGGAAGAGTGCGGAACTACCGGAGTGCGGATAGCCGAGCTGAATATTTTCCGGAGCGGAACTGCGGAAGGCGCCATGAATGATAGAAACGACGATCCATAAGCAACACGAAAGGAAACTGCCGCTGCATTTGTAGATTTCTCTTGGTTTTGGTGTTGTTTCCGCCTTCTAGTTTGTGCATCAAGTTCATTTACGTGAGCCGTCAACTTTTAGTATGTCTCATAATTGTCTGAACTAATTTAGTTCATCATTACTGTGGGATATCAACAAGGACATAGGTACACAAACACCAGGGGAGATTCCATTTCAACCTTTTTGTTAAACAAAAGAAAAAAAACGACTATGGGGAAGTTATGAGAGTGGTAAGGATTCGCGGGCACACCTAGACTGGCGCGGCAGCCAATTTGCTCACAATAGTCTAAGGGCGGGATTTATATACGGTCCTCGAGTTTCAAGGAGACCTTGAGATGGTCTTCAAGGATTCCTTACGCCGAATCCGTATTCCTAATTTTGAGGAGACCATCTCAAGGTCCCCTTGAAACTCGAGGACCGTCTATATTAATCCCGCCCTGAAATGTAGAATGTGGATAATTTGGTTCTGAAGGAAAAAAAATTCCTCACTGGAGTGAAAACAAATTTCCGCTTCCGCTATAACCTGCCTTTGGAGAGGACCAGAAAGCAGAACCGATGACTAAATTCAACCTTCAGAGAACCACTGGTACCTTACGTACGTAAACAAACAAAGTTGGTTGGAGTTTTCAGTTTGGCATGATGAAAGGTACCTTCACAACATAATGAAGCACGCTAGTAGAAGCATGTTCCATTGTTGAAGGATTGAGGTTCTTCCAGAACTGAAGAATGCCCCAGCCAAAGCCAGGGGTTAAGCCATTTCCTGTTGGGAATTAGGAACTTCAAGGATGACGAATGAATCTCTTGAAGTTTCTGCTACGTTTGCATCTCAAGTTCTGAATGATGGAGGTGGCCTGGAAGTTCTGATCGCAGGAAGTCCCGGAAGTTCTGAGGGAAAGGAATCCTTGAAGTTCCAGATTTTAGTTTGAAGTTCTCAGAGAAGCATGTTCCATGTTCTCTATTTTTGTTTTTAAATTTTAGCCGGTACGGCTGAAGTAGAATTCAACGGGGGTGCAGGGGGCAGAAGTTGAGTGTTTCTTTCACCCAAAATCGATAAATGACTCCAGTCAAGTCGAAAATTGAGTTCCGAGATCAGTGGAGTCGAAAATTGAGCTCCGAGATCAGCTGAGACGAAAATTGAGCTCAAAGATGAGCTAAGTTGAAAATTGAGCTTAAAAATCAGCTGAGGGGATACCACATGAAAATGTCCCACTGTGTTGCGGACTTGTACGCAATCAGTTCAATTTTGTTGAAAATTAGTTGTAGAACCGCTATTGCATTAAATCGTGAGACACCATGTAGGTTTACTAGGTTTGTTTCGTCCAACCCTCAAGTCAAGGATTGTTTTTAGATTACAATTCGAAGCTAAAAATAATTGTGATCTGCTTTAAATCGATACCATACCTACTCCTAGTCTCCTGGTTTTCTGGTTGTTTTTTATTTATTTATTTATTATTTTTTTAGCCATACCTACTCCTAGGTATAGTCTCCTAGTTTTCTGGGTTTTTTACCCATACCTACTCCAGTCTCCTGGTTTTCAGGTTTGTTACCCATACCTACTCCTAG
>JAEMON010000002.1:216500-232014 GCA_030264115.1 Lygus lineolaris | reverse complement strand
CAAGTTGGACGACAAATCGGACCGTGAATGGCCTGCTTAAGTCTTCCAACTTTTTTCTGAGAGCGACCTTCGGAGAACTCGGGTCTCTCGTCTCCCGCAGATTGTTTGTTTTATAGAATTTTCGAAGAAAATGAAGCTATTGCAATGGCTTCAAAATTTAAATTATGCAAATTTTTGAACTTTTTCTCCGTGAAAATCCGTTTCAGACCATAACTCGAAAACTGTGCATCGTAGGGATGATTTTAACTAGAGGAGTTAATAGGTATCGTTGTCCTAGTAATTTTGTATATCATGACAGGTACCATGAGCGTGGCACTGTATGCTCAAAGATAATCAATGTACAGGAGAAAATTGCAGAACCTGCAAAGTACATAAAACCGACAGGAAACCAGTTGTTCGTGGTAAGTGGCTTGTAATTAGAAAAGAAAACCTATTTTAGGAAATTTTTGAAGAAAATTCAGCTATTGCAAGGGCTTCAAAATGTTAACTTCATGTATCATGATGACTCATTTGACTGTTGTTCTAGATTGCTGGTACGATGTTCCCTATGTCTGGCTAGAAGTTGTTCTGAGACTATTAACATTGATGGGTATTTTGGTGATTCTATTCATTGTCATTCACCTGACAATCGGGCAGGTAAGAGAACACCCCCAGGAACATCAATAATCCTCCCAACTATTCTCTGAAATATCATTCCTTGCGTACCTGTATATGTCTATTACGGGCTATTGCTCAGAAATATGCATTTCATTCTTCATATAATATATGATATGGAATAATTTACCATGATGAATTCATCTCAACAAACTGTTAACAAAATATGTTATTATATAAAATAACTATACTCTAACCCTTTTAAAAACAGTCGACATAAATATTTGATTTCCTCATTTTTCCTGTTCCCGGTTTTCCAGTTATCTACTCTGAAATCTTTCACTACGTTTCTGGAGCATTCTCATCTAATAACGGATGCTTCTGAGCTCGGTATATTAGGTAAGTTTTCAATTTGATAAGAAATCGTCTCTGTGAGCCTTAATTTACCTGACCAAGCAACCACAACCCTTTTACCTAGTTCTCAAAAGTAAGTATTTGGTCATGAAAGAAGTCTGAGCTATAATAAACGTTCCATTCATGCAGCATGAGTTGATGAGTGCATTTTCAAATCATTTTAACCGATTCGGTGGGTGGTTCTCATACCAAATTTCACGCTGATTCCGAATATACCAAAAACGCGTTTTTTTAAAGCGATTTTTGACTCTAAATTTTCAACATTTGAACCTTTGTAGGTACCTACTACAGAAAATTCTGGCCAACAAACTCATCCTTTTTCTTTTAAATTTCAAAAAAAAAAAACCTCCTCCCTCCTCCTTGAAAAAGTGTTAATTTCAGGAATCATTTTAGAATGGTCTAAAACGGGTTTCCATGAAGAAAATTTTCAAAAATTTGCATAACTAACATTCTGAAATTATTGCAATAGCTTCATTTTCGTCGAAAATTGGCTGAAACGTCTGCCAAGTTGGGAGGGAAGTGCAGCTTCCTCACTTTTGTAACATGGATGTATATAATCAGTTAGCGAACATGTTACTGAACTTGAGAGAATAGTTCCTGAGTATCTTTGTAACTTAAATGCCTATAATTCATAATTAATGCCTAATTCATATAGGCAATCGTTCAGAACAAAATATGCAACAAAATATGTTTTTGTTTCTTGCACGAATACATAGTTTCCTACTTTCGGTAGTGAGGAAGCCAAAGTCGGTGTATAAGTGTATAGGCTGACCAAGTACTTCCAAATATCAGGTAGATATTAGGTTCCTATTATCTACTTAGCAACTAGAAGTTCCTACTAGAAATTTTTTACAAAGCTCATGTTTTTTGACGTCAACAATTTTTTTTTTGTAGGTCATGACTATTTCACAAAAAAACCAGGCTATTAGATCCCTCTTGTGTAGGTACTGTGAACGTATCTTTAAAAATTACTTTTTCAGTTCAGAGAGCAAAATTACGCTGTCATTATTATTCCTCCTCCTGGCCCCGTCGAATCAAAACGCTAAAACTCGATTTCCTTGAAATAGATTCCTTGAGAAGATATTTTTTCTCCGTTGATTGCACTGATTGCATTAATGATGATTTTGTGTTTCTATAAATGAATGAAATATGGTGAGTTAGTGAGTATCAGATGGCTAATATTTTGGTCTACTATTCGTAACTTCCGCAAACCCGTCTGGACCTTTTTAGACGAATTTTTAGAGTACTCCAAGGGATCAAATTTTGAAAATTTAGTTTCAAAAATCGCTAAAAAACCTGTTTATGCGGTTTTGTGTGGAATTACCATCCTAAACATAGGAACATTATGGTATATTCGGAATCAGCGTGAAATTTCCTACAAGAATCACCTACAAAATCGGTAAAAATTATTCTTTGAAAATTCGCTCACCAACTCATACTGCATGAATGGAACTTTTTCTAACAAGGTATTTATCATTAATACGTATACATGCAAGTGATTTATTTTTCTCATTGAGCATGAAAAATTCGTGGGTACTTATCTATCCTACGAAAAAATCTTTGGATTCAAAATAAGTAAAAATACTCCCAAAAACAAGAGGTTTTTGAAAACTTTCGATGACGTAAGTAAGATGAAGAATCGAACCTTGGCAAAGTTTGTGCATAATAAGTTTGAGCATAGTTGAATTAACCTGTTAATTTTTGATATCCAGGAATGTAATTTACAGGTAATAAACCATCGAAGGAAGAAGGATTGTATAGTCCTCAAGATATAAAGGATGACACCGACCTGAAAGGTGTACCATCTCCTCGCGCGAGAAACACGACCAAACTATGGGACCTACCCGTGGAAATTTATAAAGGAATAGACGACGATAACGCGTATTTCATCACATTTAGAGAAATTTGTGACGAAAACGCGCTGGCAGACGACAAAAAATTGGAAGAATCGGGTATGAAAGCGACTCCAGCTTCCAAAACGTCGTTCAACCTCGTGTTAGATGGATCCAAAGATCAAGCCGTCCCCAATTTACAAGGGTTCTACGGTCAAAATCATCAAAGTAGTTCACATTCATTCGTGGAAAGAAGCATGCTCGTGGGAAATTCAAAAATCGAATCATCCCAATCTCAATCTGGTGCAGATATTTCAGCAGATCAACAAAACGCCGACTTGAAACTTGCTGTGGGAAACGTCGATATGAGAAACTCAAATCCTGCTGAATTCAACGAACGCTTGAAACTAAACAAATTGTCCACGATGGTGGACGTTGCCAAATCACCAGGCGACTCGGCTGATTCGTCTAAGTTGCAAATATCCAACAACGACCTGTCGAGTTTTGAAAATTTCATACGCATGCGAGAAAATAAAGATGCGAAGGCGAATCAAAATACACACAGTTCATCTGTGAATCTCAATCAGCAGTTGAGTGTTCCACGATCGGAGACCATGGATAAAAATCGGGAAGCCGAATCCGTGAATGAGGTGACCAATGAAGGGCAGTTTCCAGTGAAACCAATCCCGAAACTGAAACTCGTCCTCAATGAGCATCCTCAGTCGGTTCTCGAGATGAAGATCGATCTGAACGCAATAAAACCCAAAGAGTTGGCCCCGTTGAAAGGCGTAAATGATGTCGGGAAAGTGGACAAACTTGATGATGGCGAACCCGATGGGATTTCGGTTGAAGAAGAAGACTTGGAAGCGGCGAACGCTGACGAAGCAAAGAGATATTTGAAGGACAAAATCGCGAGGCAAATCCAGAAAAAAGAAAATGAAATCATTGAGCGTTTGGAGAACAGACCGCGGATGAAAGGAGTCATGGAAGTGGAGTCGGATACCGCTGATATTGGAAATTTCAGTTTTGGGTCGTTACTGGGGAGAAAAGCGAGAGGTATCGAAGCAATAGATAAGTCTATTACTTATACGGAGCATGAACGGTCCATGAAGCAAGAGGTAGAAGTTACATATAGGAGGGCTCAAGATATTGCTAAAGCCATCCTGAAAACGTCTGAAGCCATAGCCAACAGCTTGGATCTTTGCAGAAAGCCCATATCGACCAATTTCATCAGTGACGAGCCTTTGACAGAAGCTGAAGACGTCATCGATCAAATCGTCGGACAATTGAAGGAATCTTTGGAACTAACGATGGGCTGCCGGACTTGCGTAAAGCCTCATAAAGACCTGATGTTGTTCTTGAGGTGGTTGATATTTGACGATGTGTCAGTCAAATTGTGTCCTTCCAAACCCAAGGCTGCTGATTTGAGAAAGAACTACCTCCTCTTCAACCACGACAACATGTTTTTGGGACGGGTCTGCGGCCAGGGTGAGCATCCGAGGGCGCCCTACAACTGCAGCAACACTGGCGAAGTACAGAAAGAGACGGAAGAAGAAAACAAACCAGATGAACCTAAAGTGGGGCCACGCAAAGGTGTGGTGTCCAAGAAGAGACTTAGAACGAATAACAACGGATGAGTACTCACATATTGTAAAGTAATAAAATAGCATTTATTTGCTACAAAGGATTCAACATTCTACTTCGTAATTAGCACATACATACGAAAAACCTTGGAAGATTGCCAAACCCGTATGTTCTGACTCCTATATTTACTTGAACTCCCTAAATTCGTTTATATTGATTTTTTTAATCTATCTTCCTCCCCTCACCTCCTTCTTTATAACTCATGATGCTTCGGTTGGATATCTTTCTAGGAATGTTTTGCCATGCCTAGCGATTTAGACGGTAGCCCGGGTTGTCCAGCCAGTAGTGCGATTCTGCAACTCGTTACGGCAATATAACAACAGCTAACCCTCGTTCCGATAACAAAACGTCTCGGTGTCGCTCAGTAACGACAGTTGGTATTCTGCAAACGCGGAATACCGACACTTGACGGAAAGTCGTCGTTGTACCAGCCGAAAACCGTCATTACTGTTTCTGACGGCTCTCGACCCCCCGTTACGCCAACCGATGATCGTCGTTTGAGAAAAGTAGCTAAAATCGCACACAAATTCATAACCTATTCATATTTTTGAGAGTGCCTTTCATTTGTTTGAGGTGTTGAATTTATCCAGTCCTTCCATCATTTATCTTCTATCATTTCCTTCTATATTTCTACTCTCTTGTTATTATAGTATTATTTATTAATATTATATTGTTATAGTTAAGTAACTACCTACTGTTGTTTTTATTTTCATTTCAATATCTGTGTAATTGGTTTTAAAAAACTGCACTTCTCCACGGCGTTTTTGAGTCTGGATTCCGATGAATTTCGAGTTCTAGTCCACTTATTTATCTTGAAAATACCAAAAATCACAATTTTCCCCGTTTTTTAGGCTGAATTAAATGAAATTGAATGTATTATTAATTTGAATATTCATATTCATTCAATACCTGAATATGAATTATTCGTACCTATTCATAGTTTCGAGTACGAATTTTGAATATCCGTATTCATACTTTCGAGTAATAATTTTGAATATTTCATTTTTTGTTTGAATTCATACTTATGTACAAGTGACAGGTACCTTTACGTCTCGGAATACCTATTCAAGATCAAGGGGCTGATTTCGCAACATGAGATGAATGTAGTTAGAGCGGATTCGTCTAATAAATAGGTACCTACCTACAGAGCCTTTCAACGAGTGTTGAACTATTTTTTGGGGATAACAACTAACGGAAATAAACATAAGTAAGTACCTACGGATTGCAAAGTACGAGTAGCTAGGCATTGAACCAAAACATCACCGAGATCATCAATGTTCAATGTGTTTATTTGTATGGTACATCACAATTACCAGATTTTACAGATGGAATGAAGAGTAAATCAAAACCAAGTAAAAACCAAAGTAAAATCAAAACAAGTGTCAGCGAGACTCCACACAAATACAGAAGACCTATCACACGGCCTACCGTCTAAACAATCACCCATTACAAGTGTATCAAAACAAAGGATAAATAAATTTAAACTGGAGTTTATTAAGGAACGAAGTGATTGATTCGAATTATTGACAGCCCACGTATTAAATACCCTTCATTAAAATTAATGAAGGTATGTAGGTACTTACTTAGTAAGGTAGGTACTAATTCACCAACTTTCAACCAACGTCAAGCATCATCAACTGAGAACACTAACTTCACTCATTCACGAAGCACTCATATGCCAAGCCTGATTAGACGTCACGCCGATTAATAGACAGGCCTTCATGTGAAGACGTCACATTATTGGGCAGACAAACCTAACAGGACGGCAGTAAGAATCTCCTTTCCAGATATCCTTCCTAAGCACTTCAAAGAGGGATATTCAAAATTTAGATTGGAAATTCGTATAGGTAATTGACCAACAATAAAAGAATATACTTTTGGAAAAGGTTAGAGAAGTAAAACGTCGAGAGCTTCCTTTAAAATTAGTCGAAATAGGTAGTCTTTAAGGCTTAACAGGTTTCTACTACTGGAATGACTCTAATGGGCAGTAAAGCCACTTCTGTAGGTCAGGGGAGCCCCTCCAGGTGACCCTAGGGTCGTGTGTGGAGGTCCTCTCTCCTGTACTGGGGTTTTACCCGAGACTTGGTGTTATTTATTGAATACTTAATTTAATGTTTGTGGGGAGGGACCCACAACACCGCATTTCTCTGAATGGTCTTTACTGGGCCAATAGCATCATTACAGTAAATCATAAAGGACGATACTATTATTGTCCATTTTGAGGGTGGGTATCAGAGTACGTTTCCCCAATTTTGAATTTTGAGAATTCTATCATTCGCACGCATCAAGCTTCAAGTTTTTTCTCACCGGTAGGTCTACGCCACCGATTCCGCTTATTATTTCGTCAAAAAAGCACATTTCCCTTTTTTTGAGCTGAAATTCGATGCAAAACTTTCCCCATATTGACATGTAAGAACCAAAATTGACATGGAAGAACTAATTAGTGACATAGTACAACCAATTACAGACAGTAATGGGGATCAATTATTGACACCCTGTCAGAATTGGATCCCTTCAATATTTTCAAAACGGCCGAGTGGGTATTTGGGACGAATGTATTCCAGATGAAAAATAATCTTAAGAATTAGGGATGAAGTTTGTGAAATTCCAATTTGTTGATAGGGGTGCCCATGGTTAGGTAAACGATTTTTTTGAATACCTAATTATTGACACCCCTAAAAGTTGTTGTTTTCATTTAAACCTACATTAGGAAACTGCATTCTCATGTCTCAGCATAGTAGCAACGAAATGGATAAAAGATAATTCAAGTGGAAATACAAAAGAAGTGGTTGTTATAGACAAAATCTTGAACCAGCTCTTCAGCAAAATCCCTAACAAATTTGCAGCTGCGAGAGAGTGTTTTGAAATCCTTCGGAACCGGGCTCTATATCATTCAGGAGGGGCTAAATCGTGGGTGAAATAAGTGGCTGGTAAGTTAGCCTTTGGTTTGGAGCCAATTTTGAATTCCTAGGTGGCCATGCAAGTGTCAATAATCAGGGCAGTGTCAACAATTGGTGCCTCCACCCTATAGGAAGCTACCAAACATACATTAACCAATACCTTATCTGATTTTTACCTGACCGATGCCATTATCAAACATATCCCATGTTTTTAGGATGGGAATCATAGTAGTTATACTCTCCAATGACGAATTATGATATTTTTTGAGATTTTTCTTTCCTTTCGGGTTTTGAAAGGGGTCGGCGGATACGCCTCTTCGATTCGAACAGAAAAAAATTGAAGTTTTCATGTTCCAAAATCAAAGGCACAATCCAAAAGAAGAGCTATGAATGCCAGGAGAAAATGATTACCCACCTTGAAACTGTTACCTATAATAATTGAAGGGGCAAGTCGATAAAGGTGATATTTCACATTTTTTCAAAATGTCCAGAAAAAGCAAACTTCATCAAGAAAAAAAACTTTGAAGGCTTTTTCTGGACATTTTGAAAAATGTGACATCACCTTTATCGACATGCCCCTTCAATTATTAGTTGAAAAATAACCTATAGTATTTTTTAAATTGAGAAATATGCCTGTTTATACCCCTTGAACCGAAATTTGAGATAATTTTAATCAGAGGTGTCTATCGAATCTTTGAAAAACAATAGTAACTCCAGGGTACTCTTCTAGGGTTAAGTAATTTCTAAGTACCAATGAGGAACAATAAGAGGTTTGTCTTGAAGTACCAAGTAAATAGAAATTGCGGCATCAAAACATCGTCTCCCAAAAAGCGAATATTATTTTTACCTTTTTCCATGTTCCAAAACGCAAAAGAAAGGTTTGGAATGCTAGTCTGGAAACAACGGACTTGGGAAACAATAAGGATTTTTTTCCTGAAAGGTTCTTTGCCTAAATCTTTCGCGTTTTGTATGTCTAATGAAGAAAGATTATAATACGTAGGGACCACCGGCAGAGGGCGGTCATCACTAACATAATAGGATTATTAAAAGGTGTGAAGAAGCATTTTAACGGTTCCATTGGTGTAGCGACCCCCTGATGGCAGGGACCTGTGCCTGAGCGAGTCGCAGAATGGTTACCTGAATCATCTGTCTTCGACCTGCGGTAATCGATTAAAAACGTTAATCAATAAAGGTAACATTGAATTGAATAGATCGTCTTTTGACCTACATATTGATGCGAGGAGTAGGTAAGCATCAACTCGCCCTCCACTAATGGCTGTCCCGTTGATTCATCAGATGTACTACACCTTCCATGGTTACCGACTTGGGCAACTGTTCTCTTGTGTAGGTACCTACTGTTTTATTTTATCTGGAAAAGGCCTGAAAATGAGTATATGGTTGTTCATTGCACATGCTGGCCGAGAAAACCCCGATTTCCAACAGTTTCTTCCAGTTTTCTCTGGATGGAATAAACTTAAAACTATGATTCACATCGTGAATATGTAATTATTATTGTACGTATAACATAGGTACGTATATCGAGGAATTTTCAAAATCGCAAACTTTTTTTCTCATCTTTATTCTGTATTACACCAAGTTTACAACTTACCTATTAGTAATCCATTTTTGACCTAATTTACTACTCTTACTCACAAAACTAAGATACAGAACTTGTTTTGTATGAATTTGATAAACTATTGAATGTTCATTATGTTACATTACTTCTTCACTTTCACTGAGCCAATTCATGAGGTTTCTTTCCTTTCAATCTTCGTAGCAGGTCGTCTACATCTAGCAAATGGACAGCTTCTTCGTTGACATGACCTCTTAGTCGCTTTAGATGAGCGATGGCTATTTTCTTAATGGTTTCATCGACAGTTTCCACATCAAGATCATGGTGGCGTCTGTCATTGCTCATTACGGATGTACCAAGGTGCATTGACTAAGCTCCTGTGGTATCGCGATTGCTCTGTGCAGTGCAGCCCCACAGCTGCGCTCCATACAGGCTTCAGAAATTGCTTGTACAGTGTTAGCTTGTTTTGCACAGACAACTTTGATCTTCTGCCCATCAGCCAGATCATTTTTCTTAGTTCGAGTACCACCTCTGTTTTTTTCTTCCTGACGTGTACCTTCCATCGCAATTTCGCATCCAAGGTCATCCCTAGGTATTTGGCTTCAATAGCATATGGAATAATATTGCCGTTGAAGTAAGTGGGCACGTTGTCGATTTTGAGATTCGTGAAGTCGACATGCACCGACTTTGCGTCATTCATTTTGATTCTCCCAACACCGTTGGTTTTCACCAACCGCCAACACTGCTGTATCGTCTACGAATGTTGCTGTTACGTTCCCTTCGGTTTCTGGTAGATCGCAGGTGTAAAGTAGGTACAGGAGAGGGCCGAGGACGCTGCCCTGTGGCATAGCTGCACCAATGGGTCTAGTTTCGGAGTAACAATCCTCTTGTTTGATGCGAAAGTACTGATCTGCAAGTTAGGAGTCCAACAGTTCGGCAAATTGATATTTTTATCAGCTTGAATTTGAGGCCGTCGTGCCAAACCTTGTCAAAGGCTAGCGTTACATCGAGAAAAATAGTGGATCAAATTCTTTTTTCCTCGAGTGCTTGCACCATTATGTTGACTATCCTGTGCACTTGGTCTATTGTTGAATGTTCTTGTCGGAATCCAAACCGGTGATTCGGTATTAGATGTCTTTCTTCAATAATTAATATATCCTCTTGTGCAGGAGCTTTTCGAACAGTTTGGATAGCACCGGCAGCAGGGAGATTGGCCTGTATGATGTGCATTTTTCAGGTGGTTTTCCAGGTTTAGCGAGCGTAATAACCTCCGCTATTTTCCATAGTTGTGGTACGTATCTGAGGCGGAATGAAGCATTTTATTATTCTTGTGATTTGGACCACGACTTTACGTGGGAGTTGTTTCAGTACCTACTTGGCCAGTGATTAAATCGTATCCTGGTGCTTTCTTTGTTTTGATTTCGTTTTTTATTGTACTTTGCACTTCCTTGATTGTAACTGGTGGTGTAATAACTTTAGGGTTTGATGGTGTTGTTAATTCCAGATGTTCGTCTGCCACTGGAGCATTTGGGGTAAATATCTTGGCTAAGTAATCTGCGAACACGTCAGGTTTGCATTGGTTTTCTTTCACCCATGATCCATTATCATCCTTAATAGGTGATACTTGGATGATGGGCCTTTTCAGATACTTAGTGGCTTTCCACAGTGAGTAGTCCGTGTGATGATCACTGGTTAACTCACTGATGTAGAGTTCTCTTGATTCACTTTCGATTAGTTGAGTAGGTAAGTTCTCTCAGTTCTTGAGTGAGTTTATTACACTCTTTTTTTAAGGGTGGCGCTCTAGTTGTTTGCCACTGTCTTCTGGCTCTCCGCTTTTCCTTAACGATTTCAAACACCTCTCGCTGGTAGTTCATACCTCTAATTTTCACAATCACAAACATGAGAAATAATAAATAGGATTTTGAGCTGCATTGGGACATGGTTAGGTGCTCCCCGAGCCGGTAGTCCCGGGCGCCCTTAGCAACGAGAACTCAGGAATTTAATTCTCCTGTTTATATCCTGTCCCTATTCTGATCAATCACTGATATTTTATACCTACTTTAGGTAATACTCAACACCAAAATACATCGTCTTGTAGATTTGTAATTAAGATCCGTTTTCCTTCATAATATGACGGGGAAGAACGAGTGCTCAAGAAAATAGGTAATTACAAGCTAGGCATGCGCCACGGCCTACACCCTGTAATACAGTCCCGAAATAAGAGGTTTTAACTGAATCCCTCAAAGAAACGTCCCCAAATTATACTCCTCTGAATTCGTCAATCGTCATTTGGGTGTCCGGTTCTCAAAGACCTTCGCAGTAATCTTTTTGCCGATGATTTACCCAAATGAGGGGCGGCAGCAACGCTGGACGATTGTTCTAACACGCACAACTCTTCCTGAACAGCGTCCGTCTTGATTTATTTTTTTCAGTTAAACGGCTTCTTTATTCTGAGTTTTGTCACAAAAGGTTAACTGCCTTCTTGTCCAACAAGCAAACTTAATCCACTTGTTGTTTCTGTTATACAGACTGAAGAAGAAAAATCTTGAAAGAGGTTTTCATTCGTGATCATAATCGCCGTAATGGCGGTGTTGTTGTCTATCCACAGTGATGGCGGCTCACAACCACAATGAGACAAAATTAGTCAAAATGTTCTATTCTTCTTTCATTTTACACCTGGTGTCCTTAATTTTTTTTTACCACTTTATACGGTACATTACGTGAGAAGGTTTTGGCTCTGAATACCCTCCACATCTGGGGTTATTGTAGACTCGGTAGCAAAATCGTTACAGAATTGACCTTCTGGTTTTTTTCAGCTACATAGGTACTTACCGTAATTTTGTCCTAACTGTACCTAATTAATGAGAATCGTGGTTTCTACATGTAGGTTTCCCAACACGCATGGTAACTTGAAATTTCCATTTCTTGCCCAAAAGATGCGTAGGTAGGGTCAGGTGGGGTAATTGGGAACTGGGCATTAATATGTTTCACTTTACTCATAGCCCTTGGGGCCACGTAATAAGTTCAAAGACAGTTTTTTTGGCATGCAGTTATCACTAGGCATCTCAGTCAAATTTTCCATGGACCAAACAAAGAATTAAGTATGTTTTGAATTGCTCAATCAATGCTGTTCTCAATTACCCCACGTTTTCAAAATTACCCCATAGAGTAGGGAGTAATTGAGAATGATGTTTTATGTTTCATCGAATTTATTAGCATTTTTTTAAGGTCGAAATTCCGCCAAGTTTGGCCGTAAAACGGCTGGAAAGAACGCTTGTGACGTACCTGGTAACTTCTTGGGTGTTCAGGATCCCGTAACAGCTCTAAATGCACTTGTTCTCAATTACCCCTGATTCCCAATTGCCCCACCTGACCCTATAATTTGGATAGTAGTGTTAGGTGAAACAGGGGCGGCTATGGGGAATCTGATATTATGATGAGGCTCAGATCAGGAACTATAAACAATCCTAATATATTATATTGCTGGTTGTTGCCATCTTGCTACAATAGATGAGGCTGAGGGTGGAAGAAATAAATGTGGCTCCTTCAGATATTTGTCGTTCCGACCGGTTTCGCTTTATTGCCTCGTCAGGGACTCTAAAAACAGGTAAGTTCGCCGGTTAGACATGTATGTTACAAATTGCGGTAGTAGGTAAGAACATAATTACTGTAGGTGGACATTATTGCTCAATAACTTACTAGATATATGTTGGGAGGATGGTTCTACCATTAGATTATTGGGCTACAACTACAAAGATGTAAGCTGCTGCCATCGGTAAAGGATGTTCGGTGATTAGTGTGGTTTACATACATCGTTCTAGAGGGGGAAGGTAAGTATTTAGGTATTGGTATAGGGAAGAACCGTACCTATACGTTATCAGTACATAACATTATTTCAGAAAGTGGAGGTACTTCCTTACACTCACCTCTTGGTTTTACCTTAAGGAAAAATGTCCCTCATTTTGGTGAGAAATTTTTTCGACTGTCATAATATTCCTCAGATATTAGTCTTATTCAAGGAACCAGTCCGAATGTTCCAAGTGGTTGGGGAGGCACCTTCTATGGAACCAGACCCTCAGTGAATCGTTGTTTCAGCATTTCCAATCCATCACAATGGGGAAATATTGCAACGTCGCCTTCTGCCTGCTAATAGAGAAACCTCTATGAACTGTAATTCGTATTTCGAACAGGCCGATCGATCTTTTTTTTTCCTTTTACCCTGGATTTTACTTTTATATTCTGGGGGGGATTATTTTTATTTTAATATTATTTAAGACTCAGATTATGGGCTCTAGTCCCCATCATCTATAAATCCGATTTTGAATCTGGAAATTGATTTGGATTCCGCTAGCAAAACTCTATGTCATGGATACCTGACATTTCAAAAAATGTTCAAATTTGAGCAAAAAATATTTGCACACCATGGAAGAAAATTTTTTAAAATTGAAACTGAAAGTACAAACCTAAGTTTGGTACCTAATACCATTCACAGAAAGCTTTGCGGAATGAAAATCGGTCCACCCGTTCAAGAGGAAAACGGGAATTAATTTTCGTTCATTTTGAGGCATGACGTGGTGGCAGCTTTTGGAATTGAAAGCGGGAAATTTCGCCTTGAAGCATTTGTGTTGTTATTCTGCAGGTAGGTAGTTAGTAGGTATATTAGGGCAGCCTTCTTCGTGTACACGAAAGTATGTATGTACCTAGAAATGAGGAGAGTAATAGATGAACCTAAGTACACCCCACTCATTAGCTCATTACCAAACATCCTTTACCGCTGGCAGCAGCGTACATCTCTGTAGCCCAATAATCTAATGGCAGAACCACCCTATACCAAACTATTTCTAGTAAGTTGTTCAGCAAACAAACATTTAAAACTGGCTACGGGAGGGAGTTAGGCGAAATACTATGTGCGTTAGGTAAACAATGAAAAAGTTGTTAGCAAGATTTCTCATTCTCCTAATATTGTACACGAATATAACATACAACATTGTACTACAAGGACTCAGGACAGGAAACGCCATAACTGTAACCAGGAGGTGACTGCTATCAAGTAGGTATGGCAGTATGCTTTTGTCAGGTTTCCGCCCGACCAGCAGGTACTAAAGTGAGCCATTTCAAATAGGAACCTCTTTCCAAGCTTCCTTCTGTATCAGCATTAACGCCTAGACTGGAGATTGTATAAGCGAACTCTAAATACTACTCTGTGTTTCGTGTATTAAGAAACATTAGATCCTTCCTGTGGTGTACCAGCAACATCCTTCTGTTAGTACTTGAAATTGTACCAAGAGTGGTAGAGTGACAATTTCCTTGCATTTGGGTCTTTCTACAGGAAGTGGCAAACTTCTGTACACGGTGGTTTATGTCGTGTGGCTTTCACTTAGTGCCAATTAAAAAATTTCCCCATGTAGGTATTTGCTAGGAGGGCAAAATGGGCAAGAATATTCCACCTGACTTTGAAATAAAGGGGTTTAAAAAATATTGATTCCCCATTTTCTCACACCCCTGTCTCGATTTTTGAAATTAGGCGGGAAATCGCATATGTGTTTGAAGTCTTCAGGTTTGCTCATGCTATCTGCGTCAGGAATTGATTTTTCCGTCTCATAGTTTAGGAAGAAGGGCTTCATGAAATCGCAAAAAAGTGTGTCAGCCCATTCGAACCTCACACTCTTGGAAATTTTTCAAAGCTGGAGAAATATAAGAAAACGAGAGTTTGCAAGATTTGTTTGGGTTGTCATTCCTGCGTTGTTCTCTCCAAAACCATTTGTAACCTCCTACATCGTCTCACCATCACCACGTGCTTAGTTGTGAAGTTCTGTTGTAGAACAGTGTCCGCGTCCTGTGTATGTGCGTCATAGGTCCTCACACCCCTGGAGGCTGTCGCCAGTACAGTTAGTAATTAATTTACCATCATAATATGATCACTATGGCTTACCATTAGATCAATTTTCACTCATGGAAAAAGCCAGTGTTTAGAAGTTACGGATCATGGATATAACCTGTCTTTTGTTATAAATCCTCACACCCCTGGTCAACTATTAGTTCTACCCTGGTCAACTAATATCCAGGGGTGTGAGGTTTGTGACAAGGGTATGAGACTTCTTGTGTCCCTGGACTAATATCATTGATTTATCCTTGAATCCTGGATATACATACCTGTCTGCCCTCTTGAATGAAATTGGTTCGTACCAGTTCAGAGACAATGCACCTAAATGGCAACATAGTAGCTCGGCAAGTTTTGGTAAGCACGCACTTGTACAAAAACACGTTGAGTTGGTGTAGCTATAAATGTGATTGGTCCGTCCAGAAAACAATGTAACTACCCACTTGAGCGATTCACACTTTGATATAATGTTTCTGTGGTAATAAATGCATTTGCTGAAAGAAAAATTATTCACTGTTTGAAGTTCTTATAATAAAACGTTACCGATATTTCTGATTTTCTCACACCCTCTGTAACCAATCTCACACCCCTGGAAGATCAAATTTTTAAAATGGCCATTTTTCGAAACTAGTTGTTTCTATGATGAGTTTGTTTACTATTAATGTTTCCGCCGCCT
>JAEMON010000002.1:113734-126884 GCA_030264115.1 Lygus lineolaris | reverse complement strand
GTCGAGTCTGATACACCCTGTATACACGATAGTGGAGTATTCCAGTCGATTTATTTTTATGTTTCTGACAGAGAGATTCTGGTAAGAGGTTTCTAACAGTATCAAAGTGTTCAAAAGCAAATTTTCAATTTCCTCACTACCAAAGGTAAGAAGCTATGTATTCGAGTAAGAAGTAAAACAAATTAAATCCTCCAAAATCAAGATTTCCACCTGCTTTTTGTGTTTCAGAGATTTCTAAATAATTTTGGTGTCTGTCTGTGAATTCCTCGCCCCAGGCAAAAATACGAAACTATGGTGCGATGTTGATGCAATTTTCAGGGATTATGCGGGAGGGTTGTACGGTTTCTCGGTTCCCAAAGGACTTTAAAAAAGTTTTTTTAGTTTTCATGTCAGCAACTTTTTTTGGCAATATGAACCCCTTATAAAGAGGCGGTTTTCAAATACATAGACAAATGGGGTATCGTACAACATTTTTTTGGGGGTGCTGAATCGATTGCGAGGAATCCCAGCCCGTTTTTTTTGCCACCCAGTGTACTAAATTTACAAAAGTTTGATTGAGAAAAAAAATGCGTATTTTTGATGTTGGTTAGCATGCGAGGTGTCATTTACCACCATGTTTTTTTGGTAACTCAACCGATTTAGAGTAGTCTTAGCACACTATAACTGTATCTTTTTATTGGCATTAATAATTTCCAGTTCAAAATTACCCAAAATGATTTTTCAACGTCACTATTTTGCCAAAATATTCCATTTACCTAACTCTAAAAAGTGGTTCATTATCTCCCTCCCTTTCACGAAGGCTTTCTCATGCGTAAATTTGTTTTGAAATCGATGGAAAAACTATACTATTCCTATTTGAAGTTTTCGAGCTAGGACGTTTTGAAAAATGTTTCAAGCTCAATTCCTAAGGTTAATTATTGAAAATAATAAAGATAAAAAAAATCCCCCACTGCCGTAGACTCCTCTTATCAGATCGGATGCGGCTTTGCGCGTTATCTAACGTACGCAGGTAAAATAAAATGGACGAAAAATAGTCCATCATACGCAACAACAGTAGCAGACTGTTGTTGCGTATGATGGACTATTTTTCGTTTGGAAACGCTCTTCATTTTTGGAGTCACTGGTTTATTTTCGTTTTCATTGTTTTGGAACGTTCCGTCGCAACATTGGCGACTTCCCCAGCCTAGTGTAACAAGTAGGGAAAACGTTAATCTACACATTATTATCAATAATGGATTAATTCATCTTAAGCTCTTTCATCTTATTACTAAAAAATATAAAAAGTTTTCTAATAGTAAGTATACTACTTGTCAAATACATAATATATACCTACTCAAGTCTAGTCAGTACTTCTGTTAATTACCTGTAAAAGGATAAGCAAAATTGAAAATTAATACAGGTAATTGACAGAAATACTAACTAGACTTAAGTATATATTATGTATTTGACAAGTAGTATACTTACTATGAAAAAGCTTTTTATATTTTTCAGTAATTGTAGCATTTGACAAGTAGTAGGTATACTTACTATGAAACAACTTTTTTAGTAATAAGGTTAGCATAAGATTCTTACAACTAATTGACGACATATCCTTTTTAAGATTAATTAATCCATTATTGATAAATGTGTAGATTAACGTTTTCCCTGCTTGCTACACGAGGCTGAGGAAGTCGCCAATGTTGCGACGAAACGTTCCAAAACAATGAAAAGGAAAATAAACCAGTGACTCCGAAAATGAATACTGTTGTTGCGTTTTCACGCCAATTTTCAAGGTATTTTTGTGGTTTGTGGTGAAAAAACCTTTATTGAGCACAGGAACATGTGCGCGTGCGCCCCTACTGCTGAGGAAATACGAAGGAGTAACAGACTTATTTGGTTTGGTAACATGAAAGACATTTATTTCAACACAACAGTACAATAAAAAGCACTTGTACATAAATATGTAAATTACTAAAATAACCAGTATAAATTATGGGTTTCCCATGTTTTAATTTGTATTTATAATACCTACACTAAGTAATTAATTTATTTTACAAAATAAATAGGCATTTAATTTCAGCACATTATGGATCGTGATCGACCAACTAGCTATTTAGAGAGTTCCAAGTAGATCCTGCCGGCACAATAGGGCGCACAGTCGGGCCGAACAGGACAAAACGTGGCTTCTTCCCTAATTTATAGGAAATTTTGCGCTGATTTCGAATATACCCTTATGTTCCTAAACCTAAAATAGCTAATTACCTCCAAAAACATCAAAAATAAAACTTGCAAAAGCACGTTTTTAACCATTGGAACCGCTCAAAGTTGTCGTCATGTAAGCAACAAGTTAAGGACGAGACTTCTGAGTCGAATGAGACCAACGCCAGCTCACAAACACGGTAGCCACGATTTTGGCAATTTTTCAAAGTTTTCCTTTTTTCATGAGAAAAGTCGAAAAAACAAAAAACTTTGAAAAATTATCAAAAATGATGTCTACCGTGTTGGTAAACTGGCATTGGTCTCATTCGATGCAGAAGTCACAGGTTGTCAACTTGTATTTTACATGAAAACATCTTTTGGCGGTTCCAATGGTCGAAAACGTGCTTTTTCTTGAATTTTTGATGTTTTCGGAGCTAATTAGCTATTTTATGTATAGGAACAAGGGGTATATTGGGAATCTGCCCAAAATTTCCTATAACTTTGGTGTGTGGCTACATTTGTCCAGAAAATAATAATTTGGCACCACTGTGTGCTGTATCGTTAATACGTCACTTTATCTCCATAAGTCAGACCTTATTGAGATAAGGTGTCTAATCCTGCCCCGTAGATACAGCCCCCATCACAATCCAGGCTGGCTTATCGTGTGGGTCTGCACATTACGTAACCTACCGTGCCGATAACCGTGTGACATTTCCAGGCTCTCGATGTCTGTCATGGAAGTTTCATGAACAGAAAAAATGGAGACTCAATTCTTCCCCACCGAGTTCAGCGTCACTTCTAAAAACACTCAGATATTTGGCGTCACTGCAAGATACAGTTATTTTTTATTTTTGGTTAGCATCTGATATGCTTGTCCTAATGGCCTACGATACAGCAAACCTTATAGTGATGACCGGATCTACTACACCTACTCCTGCATAATATTCTATGTATGTGGTTGTGATCGTTCTTTCCACCGTTCCAGCTGTTTCTTGGTCATCAGTGTCACCAACCTCATGGTGCCAAGATTCCCTTCTGTCATTCTTCCTCAGTTTTTCTCTGATCGCCATCTACTCAAGATAGATTAGTTCCTGAATTTTTCATGTTAATAACACAATATTGCTTATCCCCTTGGCTTGTTTGTGCTTCCCCTGTGTTTGTTATAAACACAAATTGTGTTGTTGGTTTTAATCTTGGCTAGTTTGTGGACTAATTATTGGTTTTGTCTCTGTTTTGATAATTTCGAATCATGCAGCATGAGTTGATGAGCGAATTTTCAAAGAATAATTTTAACCGTTTTGGTGGGTTATTCTTATAGGAAATTTCACGCTGATTCCGAATATGGTACCTAAAATAGCTTCTTAACTAATTTTTGCCTAAAAAAACCCATTTTTGACAGTTTTTGGATTTTTTATCTCGATCCCAAGGTAAGATATTGTCTGGAGTCCATGGAGACATTTTGTTAACATTAAAATAATCATGATAGCGATAATGCCCCCCCCCCCCCCCCCCCCAGCTGTGTGTGTGTGTGTGTGTGTGGGGGGGGGGGGTCAAAGACAGAAGCCAACTTTCACTGAACCACACGGAAATGTATGCAAGAGTACCTATAGGAACTCTCTATTGAACTACCAATAAAAAAATTCTTCGAATTTCATCGCTATTGTTACGTACTTACGAGTATTTATTTACTATGGAATTATTTATTTACTATGGACTGGAGATGGTAATACTGTTCTAACCTTGGAGTAGTTATAGTTAAGTCCTTTAAAGTCCTGAGATACATAACTTACTTAATACTAATTACCAGTTAGTTGTTCATTCGTGAAATGAATCATTAAACATGAACACGATATTTTAAGGGATATTTTTAAGTTACAAAAAATATTGAGACATTTTTCCATGATATTAATAATAGCTTAAATAAACTGAGATTATTATTTTTCTAAATGGTAACTGAATAGGATAGTTTTAATAAAATATCGAACGTTGTTCTTATAAAATATCTACGATTAATTCAGATTGCATTTCAAAATAATAGGTCACCATCAAATAAATAGTTTTCTTCAATTTATCACATTTTGAAAATTCAACAATAAGAAAGCTAGCGCACATTATTCGCTAATTATTTTTTCAAATACCCAATAGCATAATAGTTTTCCTCTAAATAAATCCGCAGGTAAAGGTCAATATTTTATAGGTACTTCAAACTATCACATTGAGTCGGAGTAGATAGTATCTACGGGAACTTTCAGTCGAGTGAATAGTATCAATACTCAATTCTATGTTTGGATATTACAATTGTAATATTAATGTTAACATAATATTATGTACCTGTTTTACGATATTCCAAGTTGCCATTCGTATAAGGGAGCACAGGCGGCTGTTGGGAGGAGGCAAGGTGGGCCAATTTCCATAATGGGGAATGATTGTGTTTGAGAAAATCAAATTTGTTCTGCTCTTCTATTGTTATTTGGAATAAAATGACACTGTTAATACAAAGAAAAAAAAACAGTTTATCGCTCTGGTGTGGAGAAAATTCTGAATAAAATCTAAGCTGTTTGAAAAACAGGCGGCATTCCGAGGGCCCTTGAGACACCCGGTTACACATCACACTAAAAGAACAACTGGAAGAGGATGTGCTGAGATCACACAGGGAGCAGTGAAAAAACAATTTATTTAAATAATTGATTACTATTAATTAATTCAATCAATTATCTAATTAAGTTAATTATATTCTCACTAATCTGGAGCTAAAACAGTGATGTTTTTGGAGATTTCCCGTTTTCAGTTTTGTTTGGTTGACAGGCATGGACGGGTTCGGCCAATGACAGACGACACCCGTTTCAACGTAACTTTACGACCATATTACAATAATGAAAATTTTAATAAATTTCCTAAAACTACAGAACCACTATTTTTGCTCTACGGCTTCAATATTGTTTCTGTTAAGCCATTAGAAAATCAGCCTTTCAGAAAAAAATCAAAATATTTTATGATAATTCCCCATTTTGAAAATTACAAGTAATAATTGAATTATTGTAAGGCTATTGATTTGATAGCATATTGATTGATATCAAGTGGCAAAGCAAAATCTCGTTGTGATTCTTGTTAGTTGGATGTAATTTTGGATCCTATCAATTATTATTAGGGGCAAACCGATTTTACTAGGGCTGCCTATTTTACTAGGCGATCACGTTACATTGGTACAACAAGAAAGTGGAAGAATGTCCAGTCTCAATACAGAGGCTAGGCGAGCATGAGTGGAAATGCCATTTACCTTCATGAGATTAAAGTCTCTGAGCTGGCTGGAATGTGCGTGCCATTGGGATGACATGGTTCACATCTCAGGCAGGCAATCAATGTAAGTCTTTAACACCTTCAATGCAGGAGGCAGAAGGGATACTGTCCCATGTGGTGGGAAACAGTGACTCATCAATGATAAGAGCTGAAGGCCATATCACACGAGCAGGTTTTCAGCTTTCTCGAGCTTTTGTTTTTGGCTCGAAGTTGAAGAGGACGAATCAGCTTTTTCCCAAGGTCAACTTTTCCACACACACCCACAGTACGATGTGCATTTTGACGGGGCTTTTTTTCGGGTCTTCGGCAGATTTAGAATCTGTTCTAATATTATCAAACCTCATTTTGTGCAGGAAAAAAAGGTGGCTGATAACCCTTGGAAAGGTAACAACATGGAAGTAGGATAAGAATGGGAGCTCCCTCACCTCAGTGGTTTTGTGACCACTTCGCGTTGGTGTTTGATACCATTTTGGCAGATTGCCTACTGTGTTGAACGCGCCAGCTCGTTATTCCCAGATTCATTTGTATTATTCTTGGGCAGAATAACTTAAGAGAGCGGAATATTTTAACACTCTCAATGCTAGTGTCCACCGGTGGTGGACGTGCAGTCCTTCCTTTCCTCCTGGCCTTCAGCTCTTATCATTGATGAGTCACTGTTTCCCACCACATGGGACAGTATCCTTCCTGCATTGAAGGTGTTAAAGACTTACATTGATTCGTCCTTCCTTTCTGTACACGCATGGTGGACGAGGCTAAGTTTGAAGGAGCCTTCCGAGCCTTACATTCAAAAAGCAGTATTTCAGCAGGAAAACAGTTTGAAGGTCCCGTAAGAGAGGATAACCCTTCAGTCTGTCCAACATAACCCGCGAAAAATCCTCAGAAGTGGATCAAATTCATGCCAGTCGGTTTTCAGGTGGATATGGTGGACGGTAAGTAGGAGAGAGTCAAGGGGAAGGCTATTTGTCTAGGCCGGGGCAGTCCTACTGATTATTGACCCGCATTGAGAGTGTTAAGATTGGCAACGTTGGAAGTAATTTCCTGCAGAAGATCTTGGGTAGGGAACCCTTGGAAAAAATGTTATCTGGTGGAACAAAATATCCAGACCATTGAGACAGTTCTCTTGAATAGTTAACCTATAATACAGAGTAGGAAAGCCTTGAAAAACGTCCGTATCTTCAGAAAAATCTACAGAAAACTACATTTTTCCTATAGCTGGAGGCTTCTGCAGGAGATTTTGTGGTAGGCACCGCTCGAATTTTGGACGCAGATGAGTGGGCGGTTTTGACCAAACCTGCTAACCTGACACCTCAAACTTGTAGTGATGTTAGAGTTCCCCTACCTACCAAAAAAACTGCTGGCCACCAGAATGTGCTGGATCTGAAGATTTCTGCACGCATTCCTGTTCAACTTCCAGGCAAGGAAAAAGCTGAAAACCCCGCTCGTGTGATTGTGATATGGCCTTCATTTTCCACAGTCATATAAGCTTTTTGAATCGTTCACCGAGGAACTAAAAATACTCAATAGTTTCATCGATATGTAGAGAATCGATTCCAATTAAGATCTAACTGTTACGATTAACTATAGCCCAGGTAGTTCGAGTGTGTGGCAGATAGTGAGTCTTTACTAAACTGTTGTCTGGGACAGCTTCCTACCACATCGCATATGCTGTCTGGAAGAGCATTCCACGTTGAACAAGTCGAAACAGTTTGTTGGCCAACCAGCATTATCGCTCTTCACCTCTGATCTACTAATGTGACGAGTTACGCTCATAATCAATCTTAACACATTCCACGCGGCTCCCAAATAGGTAATTTCCAGGACTGAGTGATGTGTCTACTGGCAGGCACTATTGGTTAATCCAACGCCATCTCTTTCATCTCAGTTCAACCAGTTCTTTTCTATGACAGGGTTTCTCCTCTTATCTCGTTTCATTCACCCTGCTTGCCACTAGGATGCGCTTCATTCTAGATAGCAGCATTGATAACCACAAAATCGATTTCGGAGCATCCAAACTTGGTATTTGATTTGAACCATCAGCCCCGTACAGATTAGGAAATTTGTTGCCTACTAGTACCTAGGGAATCCGAGGGGAACGTGTTAACACATTGGAAGCGTCGGCGATTTTGAGTTCCCTGTGGCTAAGCCTGAAAAAACCTGCAAAGAGGGGTCGAAACCAGGGGCCAAGAACGGGGGGCTATCACAAACACGAAACCGGGAACCGAACGCATTCTATTGGTGGTCAGGTGATCTAAAACGAAAGTAAAAAGTCTCATAATGGAAGAGTAACGTGGGTTAGTTCAGGGATGTAACGTAAGAAGGTGTGTGGTGCCACAAGGTGTCTGAATTCAGCCACTTAGTCCACTAGGAACTGCCGGCTTAATCCATCAATTTCGCTCCCAACGTGTTAAGGAGATTAATAATGCCTCCAGTCCCTCGTGGATATGCCTAAAAAACGTCTAGGGGTTCAGCAAAAATGTTCTTCTGCGATTGATTTTACCTGTCACGATTTACTGAAGCCGCCACTGCTATGAATAGATTTATATCGAGTCGGTCCACGTCACATCTAACACTAAACATGGAACCTGTGGAAATTGTATCCCCTTCCCACAGAAAATCATATTCCCTGTAGTTTGATCCTGTATTATCCATTTTATTCTTCTAGTTTTGCCATTTGTAGTTGTTGCCACCAACCAAACTGAACCATGAAGACTCAACCAACAACCCTTCAATTAATAGCACAGTTCGACCAGTGTTCGAATCCCATTGCCGCAAAGTTTATCTTCATTATATTATGCTAAGGTATCAGGGAGGAACTTCGATAAAACAGCAAGCTATCGGCTGGTGACAGATCATGTTCCCACTGAAAATAGTTTAGTAGAAGTAGGTATCTAACTAAGTACCTGATCGCTCAATGAATTATCATTTGAACCATATTCCAAGGTCATTCCTATTTAAAGTGACCTTGTTGAACCTTTTTGTCCTTTCGCCGTACAACAAACCCATCTATCATATATTTCGACCTACCGAAGCACCCCAATAAGCGCCGTGAAACCTAGTCTGTTATTTTACTTGTAAATTACATCAACAACATGAGTTGAAACAGTATATAATAACTCTATAACACGCAACCAGAACAACTAAGTTGACAACACTAATAACGTTAATTGGCCTGATCAACGGGGTGTTTCCATCATGGATGCATGATGGTATATTTGCAGTCACGTTAACGTTACACTACCCTCTGACTGCAGTTATATTGGCGGTAATATTCCGCAATCTCCACCTAGCAACACTCACTTTGGCCTCAGTTTCTTCCTGCGCTGTTCAGGCTGAAGCCTGCGAGACTCGCGGCTTTCCTTCTTTTCCAGCCTCGCAGAAACGACCCAGGGCGACTCGGGGCGTTTCCCGCGCTTCTTGGTCGCCACGACTTCTACAGCGTGGGCGATGCTGCCGCGGCGCATCTCTTTGAGAGACATGAGACTCGCAGTGCCTCCCAGAGGTTTTGCCGCCCGAGTTTTGGTTTTCGGCACATCTCCTGCGCTGCTGTTTGTCGATCGGCTTCTTCTTGCTTCGAGCTTCTGGAAACCAAGAGATGCCTGGATGGTACTCGATTAGGTTATGGAGGTTGAGATAAACGAACAGACAAAGGCCACAACAATATTGTAGTGCCTTGACTCTGTTCGTGATCATGAAGTGTGGCTGTGCTCAATAAAATCACGAATAACATATATTTATGTACCTACTGGAAGGTATAGATTTAAGTTGTGACCTAACCGTACTGTGACCTAACCTGAACTGAAAGACCACAGCGAGTTATATGAGAGGTATTCGATAATGAGAACTATTATCCTGTGCAGTAGAGGGTCGAAAATCTGAACGTCAAAAATCCGAACACCTGAGGATTTTTGGAATAGTATTTAATTAGAGCAGAATATATAATTTTGCGGGCCAAACTGTGTAATGAACATAATATACATACATACATATATATGTACTACATAAAAACTACTGTTTTTTATTTCCTGTACTGTATTCCAGAACTATTTTTTTAATTAAGGGTCTAAGCGCCATTTCCAGGTTATGTTCGAAAATCCGAACAAATCAGTAATCCGAACTACCTATGGTCCCAATTGGTTAGGATTTTCAACGCTCTACTGTACCCGCAAATAATTCATTCATCAATTCAACCTACGGCCGTTCAGAGGATGGGGAGGGGTGGGGGTAACCCTCAGTGCTCTGAACATAACTTCACTTCCTTTCCACCCATTTTATGGTCTTTACAGAATTTTGAGCTGAGTCCTTTGTCTCGCATTCAACTATTAACGTCCCTGGACAGGATTCTCCAGGGTTCACGGGGGGGGGGGTATCTTTCTTATTTACTATTGTATATAGATAGAAAACTTCACAGAACTCCTGTCAACATAATGCGTGTTGAAATTTATTTGAAACAATCGGATCCATCATGAATAGTGAGTAAATGCTTATTCCTGTTAAGAGTCCTTACACTAACCGCGTACTATCACACCAGCCAGCTATTTGAAAAAAGTTGAGATTGATGATAATCGTAACGCTCCAAGGAAAAGGGGAGCGTAACTTCAGACTCAACCCTGACAGGCAGGACCCGTCTGTGTCCTGAGCCCTGCCAAGTCACAGTCCACTACTCTATTGTAGTGTGCCTGATGTTTTCGGTAGGCACTCGTATCCCCTCCGTCATTGTGGTTTAGTCTATGATCAGCTTTTGGGGAGTTAGGAGCTCCATTTTGAGGACTGCCAGTGGGGAATGTCACTGGTCTGGCTTCAACCCTTAAGATATTGAGGTTTTTGATGTCTTTAACTGAAGAAGAAAAAATAAGGTCTTAAGGTGCCCAATAAACCTTCTGGGTGAATGTTTCTTCATTCATTGTTCGTTTCTTCTGTTCCTTGTTTTTCTATTTGTAGTCGAACTAGGTTAAAACAAATTTGAAGTAGAACCTACTGCTAGGTACCTCTCTGCCTACAGGAAATCCAAAACCTTTTTAAAAAACAAACGTATCTAGCTTATCTCCTTCAAAAGAGCAGCGTTTGCCAAATTTCAATATGTTGCCTCATCCTGTGACATCAACATAGCGATAGTAAAAGTGTAAGACCTCGTAAGTACAAAACTTCAAATTTCACAGGAGACGAAAAAAAATTCTCATACAAACTGCAGTTATGTTATGGTTTCATCGATTTTTGTCCCCCAGGCTGTTACCTGGTAACATGTTATTGGAACTTGTTATTAAAAAATAACAGTAACAGAATAACCTGTTATTAAAAAATAACAGTTTAGCCTATCCCTACTTACAAAGTCTTGCTAAACCCCAGGCAGGTTTCAACTTACAAGTTTCTACACACGGCCACAGGGAAGAGATGGGACAAAGGCGGGAAAAACGGCTTCGCCTGAAGGATCAAGTCCTAAAAAACTACCTATTCCACTGAAAATCTGAAAATCGCCAAAATCCGGCTTAGGAGGTCTTACACTTTTACTAGCGATAGGTACTCCTGAGCCCAGGGAAGATAGAATAAAGTTACCTCCGATGTGATTCATAATTTCAAGTTTATTCCATCCAGAGAAAACTTGAAATTATGATTCACAGCTTAAAGTATGTAATTACGATTGTATAACATACGTAATTCGATAAATTTTCAAAATCACAAACGTAATAAATAATAAAAAGGACTTTGAGCTGCGTCGAGTCATCGTTGAGTCGCTTCCCAAGCTGGGCGTCCCACGCACCCTTAAGGGGGCAAGGGACGGAGCCCAAAATTTCCTAAAAATGCCTAAATCTCGGCTACCTAAGAGTTTATAGGAACTCTTACTATAACATTATTACAGCTTAGGACCAGTAAGTTTAAAAAACGGATAACCTTCCTCTCAACCCCCTCCCCTAACCATTTTAGCGTTGCACAGTTTTTCCCATGTTTCTCAGCCAATTTTCAACGGATTTTGATGCGGTTGGCGGCATTCTATCAATTTTATCATTCTCCAGGGGGATGAAGTGCCGTTATGTCTGAATTTTGAAAAAAGGACGAGAAAATTTTAAAATGATATATAAGTGATGCCCCTAGAGAATTGAATAACAAGAACAATGCCGCCAACCGAATCAAAATGTGCCCAAAATTGGCTGAGAAAAATGGAAAAAACGAATTGCATCCGTTCCTTGGCCCCTTAACACTACCACAGTTATTTCCATTTCCAATACTGCTGTGAGAATGAAAAACATCTTGAATGGAAAATTTGAAAAATTACCCAAATTCGGTGAAAATAGATCAACTAGAAGTTTCGTAATTTAATGTGGAGGAAAAACCACTCATCTTTCTAAACATAAGCAGATTTCCTTCAAATTGTTCTACTCTGTCTTCGAAGCTGAGCCACTTTGCGCTATGGCCAGTAGGTTATCCCTCCAAATAACCTCACTCCAAAGCTATTTTCTGTGTATTTGAGAAGGTGTTTGAACAGCAAACTGATTCGAGATCTGGGGTTACTAATTGAAAAAAGTCTAACTTGGAGGAAACTCGATATTTTTAGTATTTAATCGATAGGATGTAAGAAAATCGATGTTTTCTGTATGTAATCGATATCACACGATCATGACGAGCAATAGAAAATGAGGACTTTCAACTAGAAACTGGAGTCGATTAATGGAGGGTAAGCTCAAAATCCACGAGGCATTTTTTGGACGCGCAGAGTTCCAGAGATAAGCTGTTTTTCCATTTCACAGCAGAATAGTGAGGAAGACATACAATATAAAGGAGATGGGCGCGTTAGGTGGGCCTCCCTGTATTGTCGGTATATCCACAGTTGTACTAGATGTAGAAGCTACTGTAGGTATTTCCGTTTCTCCAGCCACGAGTGTCCGCAGACAAGACACAACCTTGTTACCTCGAGTTTTAGCACCTACTACCTACAACTCCGTTCAAACATAATAAGTTGTTTGGGCTATCAACTTTCAAGTAATGGGCAACTCCGGCTGTTTCATTTTATTCGTTCAACTGAAAGATTTCGGTGAGAGGTTTCCAAAAAGGTGCTATGTGTGGGGTATCCGATGATTGGGAGTGAGCGAAAAGGAGTGCCGTAAAAGAGATACAGATGACGTCACCCATCCGGTGCAGGCCTGGGGAGCACCTTCCACTCTTCAGAACAGATGACGTCACGCGTGATCTTCTCACCCGTTCTAAATCCAACCTAATGAACATTTTGAGCTGAAAATCCAAGTCAAGGGTTTTCAAGGGAGCAGAATCCGAATTTGAAGTCGAAAATGCAAAATTCCGATACACCAGAATCCCCCATTGTCAAACCCATTCGCCTCGGCATTCTTCCTGCCCCAACTACCAGAAGTGCTGACCCAAAGTTCATTGCCTCCTCTGTAGCACGCACCGGCTAATTGCGCGTTACGATTGGTGGAACTAAATTCCCCGCCAATCAAACCGCGAAACCTCCAGAAATATCTACAGGGAAACAGGGTCGTCGTGTTCAGAGTTGAAGACATCTTCAGAGACGCGTGGGCAGTAAGAGTTCGGCGAACAGTTCTATCGGACATCCCCAGAACCTGAGCATGACAAACGACTGATAGCCTCAGGCTCTGTTCGAACGCAATTCTTTCTTGTTACTTTTCCCAATCGCCTTCTGACCAAGCTGCGTGTTCCCGAGCAAATC
>JAEMON010000001.1:99171184-99189245 GCA_030264115.1 Lygus lineolaris | reverse complement strand
GCTATGGCTAACCCCGCCTATTTATGCCTGAGGGGCGTAGTGATTGCTCACTCGAACAACAAGCCCATGAGGCATAAAGCTATGTCCTACGTGGGAAGGCTACGCGGCCGAGCGATGCGGCCGGCCGACCGACGGGGACGGCCGAATGAAGCGATCAAACCTCGCCAACTAGTGCGAATGGGTTCGTTCGGCCGCGCCGGCCACGCCGGCCGCGTAATTCGTCCGTCCGCTGAGGTTTGATTTTCAAATCGGCTTGAATTTCGCCGCCCGCCCGCGTTTACCGCGTACAGGTTATCATTATCATTTCGTTTATTTTATCATTTCGCTGTTGTTCTCTCACCTGAATACCTATTTTTTAATAGGTAAACTTTCTACTTAATTTGAATGAACTTACTTATTTTTATTTGCCTTTGCTCTAAAATACCTCAACTAGGTACCTATGCTAGCATATATATTTGTTATTCATGTTCATATTTGAATGCTGTTTACTTGGTTGTGTAATCACTAGCACAATACGAATCACTTTGTAATTTATTTACATGTAGGAAAACAAATTTTAATTTCTTTTTTTAGAACGTATACGTTATATTTTTTTTCAGAACTAGGTAGGTAGGTACATCTGTAGTATTCAACGTACGCTTACCGAAGTGTCCACATCAGGTGTTCATCCACAGAAATGGGCCTTTGGAAATTTGTCGTTGATACATAAATTCACTTCTTATATTTAACACAATATTGTCAAATGTTGATGCACTCATTCTGGCATACAGGAGCGGAACAATTCTTTGTTCTCTCGCAGCTGGGGAAGAGGTGGTGGAACTCGCGTATCCCTCAATTTGTATATTTCGTTTACCGGTTGTCTTTTCATTGTGTTTTTGTCTCAAATAAAGCGGGAGGCTAGCTGAGCTGTCAACATCCAAGGCACTGCGACACACTGGCACAATCAAGTGTATAGTTAGGCAAATTTGCAAACAAATCACTCACGATTGAACCACAGTCGCCATTCCACGTAAGGACACCACTACCCGAATTCCGCGCTAATTGTCCGGCCGCGCCGGCCGCCCGCATCGTTCGCTCACATTGCCTTCCTCACGTGGGACATAGCCTAAGGCCATGTATGTACTTCTCCAACTGGGCAGCAAAAAAGGCTTGTCTTTTCCTTGTATGTGAATTTTTAGTGTGAGGGGTATTCGAGCAGCTCTTAATTTTGATCTTAATGAGATGAGACTTCTCTTTGGAAATCGAGGTTCTAACCCTCGTAATATCTGGAAATTTTACCGGAATTGGTCGGGTAGTTCCGGAGCTACGCCAATGACAACAAATTTCAAGTTTGCGCTTGCGCAGTAGCTATTACTGAACCAATCGCGACGAAATTCATAGGTAATTTTCTTTGTGTCAGCACCCAACTACCCTGCAAATTTTAGTGAAATAGGACAGGAACTGAGATACCGGGGTTTCAGAAAATTCACGTTTGCGCATTCGCAGTGGTGATGACTAATAGGAGTGCGCGTATGAGTCGGAAATTCGCATTTTCGTGTTCGAATTAGCGTTCAGTGTTCTCAAAAACCCTTCACGTGCCTGTTTTAATTGGAAATTTCGTCTGGTTAAGCCAGATACGAGTAATAGTTGGAATGAGGCGCGTAACGTCAGAGTTATTAGAGAGTTCCTAGTTCCCCGATAGGGCCTGACCTATCAGTCCCTATCGGATATAGCGACGCCCGATCTCCGTTAGGGACTGAACCTAATGGGATCGGACTCCCTATCTTCCCTAACGATAGGGACCCTATCGTGATAGGGTCCCGGTCCTATCGTGTGAGGACCTATCTTATAACCTGCCGTGCCGATAACCGCGTTGCATCTGCGATCAGTGTCCGTCACGGAAGTTGCATGGACGACAAAACGGACACTCAACTCTTTGAACTAGAACCTTTGAAATAGAAAATTAAAGCGAACTAGTGAAAACGGGAAACTAGAACGGGAAAACAAGAGAAAAGAGGTGTTGCTAGAACGAGGGCGAAAGGTGGCATAAAATCAAGAATTACAGAAAAGACAAGATGGCAGTACACTTCTTCTTCTTCAGTTTCGGTTTTTTTTTGCCCTGATCTCAGCCATGCCGGACTTAGTTGATGCGGCAATAGCATTTCACGTCACTTCTAGATGCAGTTCCGAATCTTGCGTCACTTCAAGATGCAATACATACCTCCCACTTTTGGTTAGCATCTGATTTGCTCGCCCTAACGCTAAGGATAGGGAAATCCTGAATTGCGGAGTCCCTATCTACTATGAACTCTCTATTGGGCGCTGAGGGTACCCCATGGCGGGTGGGGTACCAGTGACGTTATCATTAGTGACGTCAGTTATTGACGTCATCATTAGTGATTTAGTTAGTGACGTCATCATTATTGATTTCAAGACCCGTTTCTGCTCATCGGATATTCATAATGTTGCACCTTTTCGGGAAGCTATTGCAATGGCTTCAAAATTTTAATAATGTACATTTTTGAAAATTTCCAATCTTCAAAAATGTAAATTTTCTAGGTTTTTGCTTCCGAGTCTACCAAGTCTACCTGTTTTCACTTTTGGGAGGTGACAAATTTGTTTACTCCAACATCAAAATTCCAATAACTTTTTACGTTTTAGACCTCCCTGAACAATTTTGGTTTCGTATCTGTCTGTCTGTCCGAGAATCCTTGAAACACGCATAACTTCCGCAATTTCCATCCGATTTTGATGAAATTTTCAGGTATTATGCGGGTTAGGCCTTGGATGGTTCCCTATGCAATTCGTCAACAGCCGACCAACGGTAGCCTCTGCGCATGCGTAAACGTGAAATCCTCAAAACATACATTTCTTGCGACCTAATGGCCCGAGGAAGCTATGTGCCTCACCCAACACTCAACTGAATCGAGTACACAACCTTAGCGCATGTTTTACGCTGCATAATTTGCAGGGGAAAATTCTGTTGACAACAGTGGGTGTAGAGAGGCTTGATTATAGGAGAAATCGGGTTTTATCGAATTTTTTTATGGCACTCCTTCCAGGTTTTATTCGTCTTCTCTGCAGGTGCGAACCTGAGTCTGAAGTCCAACTCCCTTGTAATCTCTTGTGGGAGTATGTTGATGATTCTACGCTCGTGTACATACGATTCAACTTCCTCTTCTGCGTAGTCGTTTCGTCTAGAATTTTATATTCTAGAGCACGGCCTTCTTCTTGCTTCTTTTGACCCATGATTCTAGAACTGCATAGATTTGTACAGGAGAAATGGAATACTTGGAACCATTAATGGTGGGTTTCACCAAGTTAGAGTAAAAGTGCGATTAAGCAAACTCTTAGAGTTAAGGGAATCTCCGTGTTAGGCTCAGTTCCGTTTCACCATGGCAACAAAGGTGGGAGTTAGTTAGTCTTAGGTTAGCTCCGCGATGGGTGGCAACAGACGGCTTATCCCCATGACAACGCAGATAACAGAGGTAACACGCCTTGTTTTGTTTTGAGCGTCCAGTACCGTCGAGTTTTAAATTAGTTCTGCCAGCGAGGTTTTGCGATGGAGAGTCAAAAACGTCTGCCAAGTTGGGTGGGCAGTTGTCACGGTCGATACCTAGCTACTCCATCAAGTAACCTGGATGGGGACTACTCTGCGATCTGGGTACCTACCAAAGTAGTTCTCAGCTAATTCGGTAGATGGTGCAAGGAGTTCGACCGTGGCATGAATCTCGCTTCCCACCTCAGACTGGTATATGATATCAGTTTTTTACGATTTATAATATAACCTCGTGTAGCTTTTTTCTGGTCGTTCTGGCGTGATTAACAACGAATAATACTATAGTTATATAAATATTTTACAACGAAAATCACCGAGTGGATAGCCTGTTTATTCTACGCATGATAGGTACCCAAATACCACATAAATAGAAGAATTCTTGCCGAAGACTGAAAGTTGGTGAGTTTACTTCCTCCAAACTACCATCATGATTTGCAAAATATTTGGAACATTCGAAGAATAAATTTCATAATTCAAATCACTGAATTATTTAATTCCTCCAGTCCCAGAATTGCAGGAATTTATTGCCAGGATCTTGGGGTGAAATTAAATACCTACTATTGTACCTGCGCGACTCATTTCTCGATGTAAGGAATAGGTATATTTGAGCTTCAAAGACCTGACACAGTATAGCTTCCTCGCTTTTGTATCATGGACGTATAGAGTTAGTTAGTGAACATTTCAACGAAATTGGTTGAATAGTTTCGGAGTTCACTTGATCCAATCACTTATCCAATTGTGACGAAATTCATAGGTAATTGTCTTGGGGTCAGCCCTCTACTACCCTCCGAAATTAAGCAAAATCAGTCCATTAGGAACTGAGAAATCGTAGTTTCAGGAAATTTACGTTAGCGCATGCGCACACGCTACTAATGTTCCTATGGCTAGGTATGGATATGAGTAGGGGCTACCTCCGACAATCTCTGAAAATTTCACCAAGATTGGTGGTAGTAGTTCTACTTTGAAGATTAGTAGTAGTTCCGGAGTTATGGCTATGAAACTCATTTCGAAATTGCGCACGCGCAGTAGATATTACTGATAGAATGGTGTTTCAATTCGAAGGTAATTATTAACCTCCAAATACCCTCCGAATTTGAGCGAAATCGGTCAATTAGGAACAGAGAAATCGTAGTTTCAAGAAATTCACGTTTGCGCATGCGCACACTCCACTAGTGCTCCGATGGCGATTAAATTCATAGGGGACCCCTCAGTGTCTAACTCGCGTAATCCCTGGAAATTTCACCGAAATTGATCGAGTACTTCCGGAGATAGGCCTATGACGACAAATTTCAAGTTTGAGCTTGCGCAGTAGCTATTACTGATCCAATCGTGACGAAATTCATAGTGGTTATTGTCTTGGAGTCAGTCCAAAACTACCCTGCAAATTTGAGCGAAATAGGTCAATTAGGAACTGAGATACAGGGGTTTCAGGAAATTCACGTTTGGGCATGCGCTCACGCTACTAGTGGTCCGATGGCGATGAAATTTATAGGGGACCGTCACGGGACTAACCCGCACAATCCCTGAAAATTTCGGACTACATCTTCATATAGTTTTGCCTGGGACAAGGAATTGACCACAGACCGACAGACCGACAGACAGACAGACAGACACGGAACCGAAATTGTTCAGATAGCTCTGAAACGTAAAAAGCAAGTGGAAATTACACAATTTTTTTCAAAGATAAATGCTATGAAACAAGATTCCACAGTGTTCTTGAATACCTACAATAATTTAAAAAAAAACTGAAAACATCGTCAAAAAGCAATGATTTTTGTGCATAACCCAAATATATACCTATATTAGAATTGTATAATACCTACCCTTTTTTCCCCAAATTTCACGTACTTCCATGACAAGATAATACAAACAAATTTACAGGTAGGGCAATAGTTTTGTTTAAAAAAAAATCTAACCTGGAAAATATTTATAGTTGCAGTATAAACGTATGGACCTATTTGCAAATGAAACAAAAATTGACTCAAGCTTATGGCAACAATAACAACAATGCGCAAACATAATACAGAGGTACCTATCAACAAAAACGGTGCAGAAATACATTGTTTACTTCTATTTAGCTCCAAGAGATTTGTCAGTTCTATGAACTGAAATCGTTCCATCACAAGAAAAAAAAAACGTCTGCCAAGTTGGGTGTGGCACATAGCTTCCTCGTATCCATAACATGATTGTATATATACATAAAACATATATATATATATATATATATCATCAAAGGGATTATTACTTTGTACTTGCACAATCCCTGAAAATTCCATCAAAATCGGATGAAAATTGTCGAAGTTATGAGCGTTTCACGTCTGCGCATGCGCAGTGGGCACCACTGATCCGATCTTGATAAAACTCATAGGGCATTATCGAATCCCGGATCCTCAACTACCCTCCAAATTTGAGCGAAATCGGACCATTAGGTCGCGAGAAATTGATGTTTCGAGGATTTCACGTTTACGCATGCGCAGTTGATACCGTGGGTCGGCTGGGTATGAATTTCATAGCGGACTATCTAGGGCCTAACCCGCGTAATCTCTGAAAATGTCATCTAAATCGGATGGAAATTGTGGAAGTTATGCGTGTGGCAAGGATTCTGGGACACACAGACAGACAGACACAGTCAGACAGACAGACAGACACGAAACCAAAATTTGTTCAGGAAGGTTTAAAACGTAAAACGCAAGTTGAAATTTTGATTTTGGAGGCAAAAAATTTTTCACTTTTGTGAAAACAATGCTTCCGCTACCTTGGTAGACTCGGAAGCAAAAGTGAATGAAGCTTACATTAGTCCAAAGCTCCGCTGAATTCATATATCTCAAGTTCCTATAAAATAAGGCGGCGTTATTTCTCTTCCAATAATTTCCAAGAAAATTTTGAAGGTTGCTTCCGACAGCCGAAATAGGTCTGTATAATCGAGATCGCTGTACTCTTCCATATAATTGACTCTCTGAAGATCCGCGGTCGTCTATGCGGCCAGCTGATCATCTCCAGTTCATCGTCGTCATTCTCGAACGTTCTACCATACGCCATTCTCGACAATTTGCGCGGAATTCTTATAATTCACAAATAAAACAACAAGATGGCCGAAAACTGAGAGCAATAAATTATCAGATATCACTAGAAAATCGAACTAGACGCACTTTTGTCGGTATCTTCGAGTTACCAGTCACTTGAACCTTAACTCCAGGTGGTGAAATCCACCATAAGAGTGGCAGGTTGCGTTTCTTGGGGCATTTAATGCGGGTTAGCCCTGGCAGCCAAGCAAGGAAAGTGTTGAGCGGCAACACTGGAGGAGGAAGGGTTCGAGGAAGACCGCGGAAGAAATGGCTGGAGGACGTTGAGGGTGATCTCAATGAGCTGGACGTCAGGCTCTGGAGGAGAATAACCCAGGATCGTTCAGTCTGGAGGAGGGTTGTTGAGCAAGCTAAGGTTCTTAAAGGGCCGTAAGCTGAGTTCATGACTTGTTCATCGAAGAACCCTTATATATCACCCATTTACTTTCATACGGTTGAAACCAAGTTCTTCTGACACCAACACGTTGACGGCTAAGTTCAGGGAAAAAATTGGGTATTTTCAACATATCGATCTGAATTGACGGTGACTCCCCATCATTAATCTTGTAGTGGTATAATTTTGAAATCCATCCGTTTTTTCTGTCGAACCCTGTTCTAAAAAAATCCCAGTCACCAGCCCCCAAACCAAAATATTGAATTCACATTATGAACCTTCCATCTCAAATCCAACCATTCCTTTGTCCAAAAGGTTAAATCATCGCGCACACACATTGTGTGATAAACGACTTCCTAGTCTATTAATTCGTTCAACCGTCATTTCCGAGAATTCCAAAATCAGTGAATGCAGGGGAACCTAAAATTAATTCACCCCCCGAGTCAGTCCACGTGAAACAGTGAACTGAGGATATCGAGTAACATCGAGATTGTAACATTCCTCCATTTGAACATTTCATAGCGCGGAAAATGGTGTTCGGACTAATTAGATCAGCGATTCATCATCATAATCAGCTGATGGATAAATACGGAGGTAATGATATAACCATTTTTTGTTAAGTTAGGTGCCTGTCGAATTTTCAAGATCAATTTATTGCGAATCCCTGCCCCTTTACTTCAGTAGGTATCACTGTATTGAAGCTTTCATCACGTACCTCCCTGATCAAGTACTAGATCATTACCTACCGGCTCTCAGCCCCCCAAAAGCAAAGATGTAGTATTTTTTTTTAATTTTGGTGCACCAGCTAAGAGAGGACATAAATTGCTTTTGAATGCCTAAGAACTTGTATTTTCGAGGAAATCGAGTGTTCAGGGTATTATAGGAACTCACTGTGTCATAAGGTTAGGTATATTTTTCCATGTATTAGCGAATTTTCGGAGAAAATTCAGCTATTGCAATGGCTGCAAAACGTTAATTATGGAATATTTCAAAATTTTTCTCCATGGAAATCCGTTTTAGACCATTCTAAGACGATTTCTGAAGTTTAACACTTTTTCATATGTACATAAATATAAAATATAAAAATAAATATAAAATTTAATTAACCAGCCTCTTATTTCCGTTATTTTCGCTCCTAGGAAAAACATTCAAACGCTATGGCGCGTTTGGCGCACTAACTTTGTTTTTTCGAATAGAGTATGAAATTAATAGGAGACTGTCTAGGAGCAACCCTGCAATCCCTAATAATTTCAATTGCTCGAGTAGTTCCGGAGTTATGGCTATCAAACAAATTTCAAAGCTGCGCTTGCGCAGTAGGTATTGTTGATACAATCGCGTACAAATACAGGGGACCGTCACGGGGCTAACCCACACAATCCCTGAAAATTTCATCAAAGTCGGATCATGACTTCATAACTAGTTTTGCCTGGGACAAGGAATTGACTACAGACAGACACGGAACAAAAATTGTTCAGAAAGCTCTGAAACGTGAAAAACAAGTGGCAATTTTGATTTTGTAGGACAACATTTTTTTTAATTTCTTGCACGTTTTAAGCTTTCTACCTTCGCTAGCGGGGATGCAAAACGGGGGTTTCCATGTGAGAAAACAAAGTTAGAACGCCAAACGTACCATAGCGCGCCAGTGTGGTGCGCGGAAGTGTGATATTTGAATTCCTCGTGAAAATTGAGGGGGGATTACTGTTTGGATTTCTTTCCTAGGAGCGAAAATAACGGAAACTGACGGCTGATTCGTTAAATTTCAGACACCCTGTATGCATCTATATGTGTTTCACTCCATACGATCTGACCCAGGAATCGAGCTAAAAAAATCCAAAACAATTTCGAAATTTCTATAATATCAAAAGAAAGGATGTGCCCAATAATGTGAAATTCAGTTTGGAAAATGTCCCATTTGGTTTGGGAAATGTCCCATTAGTTTTGGAAAAGCTATGTATGAATATGTACAGGGTGGACAACCTAACACGCACACCCCCATTATGTCCTCCATTATTGATGATGGAAGGAAGTGTCAAATGGTACCCCTTAATCGTTTGCGTAGCATTCAAAGATCATTGTTTTTCGCGCAACGGCCGCGTAACGCGCATCAACCTCGTTTTTCTCAAAATTGAACCCCCACTTTTTATTGCAGATTTGGATTTTGAGTGAAATTTGATGGAAAAATGACCCGTCACTCGAATTTTAGCTTGGCCTAAACATGTGCTAATTAGGCGCTAAACTTGAAAACCGTATTTTTGTGGATTATTCAATTACCACAATGTGGTAATTGAACCCGACAATCATGTATTACATGTCATGTAAAACATGATTCTCGGGGTATTTTTTTTACGCTGAAACACGTGGTGGTGTTCATTTTTTTCGATTTCCCCATTACATTTCTAAACACCTCGTACTGTTTCGAATATTGAGCGGTTTTTCAAGATGGTATTGCAAATATATAAAAGTTAACATCGCCACGTGATTCAGCGCGAAAAATTACCCCTGAAAATCATGTATCACAACGTGGTAATTGAATAACTTGAAATAAAGACATGCTCGTCTGCCCCTTCTGTTTCCGATATAGCTTGTCCCGCACAGACGCTGAGCGTTGATGGATCACCGGTGGATCGAGCTACCGGAGTTTATTATACTGCTTCTTTCGCGGAAACTGTCAAATCCTCGAACAATTCGGATAAAAATGTCAATGAAACTCAAACTACGCGATCCAAACGTATGCCTTTCATGATATCGCGCAAATCAAGGAAATTCAAGACTGGCAAAACACTCCTGGAGCTCTCGGTGTGGTACCACGTAAAAAGTCCATTTTTGTGACTCGGTTAGCTCCTTCAGCCACTGCGCCAAATGTAGCCAACATAAGATGTAGTAACATGTTGAAAACCTCAACTTGAGATTTTTTTTAATTTATTAACTTTTTGTAGAGTACCATTATTAAGTTTGCTCATAACCATAAATATGAATAACACATGGAACTTGAGGAAATCAGACTACCCTTTGGTAGCTGAAACAATGGATTTAGTAATAACAGCGTACGTTTTTAACAATAATAAAAGAAAAAAAAGATGTGGTTCATATGAGTATATAACTATATGACTTTGATAACAAGAGTTCCAATAATAAATTGTATATAATATTGTATTGTATATAAATTGTACAGTCCAGCTGAGAGGTCACAGGAGGTCCGAGTGCCACTTTCTCTTCAGACGTCGCGAAGCTCGTTCTGAACGAGGTTCTTCGAGGATTTCCCTCACTAAGGGGTTTGGATGGTGAGAAATACGGGGGCAAGTTGATGGGTATATGAAGCCTGGAGCATAGTGTCAATCAATGGAAGGTCTAGATCGTCATGTACCTATGCAGTCGTTACGGATAAACCATGGGCATCCTGTCAGTAACCGATCCGCTCGATTCTGAGTGGTCTGGAGCCGCCGGAACTGAGTGGCAGATGCCGAACTCCAAATCTCACAACCATATTGCCGAAGAGGCCTGACGAGGGATATATACAGCAGGCGCTTCAACTCCAGAGGTAGATAAGGTGAGCCGAGGAGACACTTTATCTGGCAAATTCTTGTTCTTACTCTGGTGACAGTTTCGTTTATGTGAAGGACCCAGGTGAGCTTTGGATCTACGGTTAGACCGAGATATCTCACAGAGTCTTTGAGGTCGACTACCTAACCTTGGAGTTGGAAAATTGGGACGCTGACGTTCCGTTTTAGAGTGAAGCAGATAAGGACAGATTTTTCTGGATTGAGCCTCAATCTCCATTGGTTGGACCAAGTGCAGACTTGGTTAGCTTAGTTCTGCAGTTTGGAGTGAGCCTCCTCCCTAGTACTGGCTTGAGACAGAATGGTTTGGTCGTCAGCAAAATGAGCAATAAGAACCTCGTCAGCACGCGGAATATCACTGGCAAATAGGGTGCACAGGACAGGTCCAAGGACGATTCCCTGGGGAACACCTAAGTTGTCAAGATGAGTATCAGACTGCGCATTCTGGTATTTGACTGTGTATGTTCTGTAATTTTAGTATCAGGCAATGCCCGTCTGAATTTGACCAGGAGACCTTGGTGCCAGACACGGTCAAAAGCCTTCTCGACGTCCAGAAATACGCATAAGCAGACATGTTTATCTTCAAAGCAGCTCAGAATTTCATCCACAACCCGGTGGAGCTGTTGGGGACATGAATGGAGTGATCTAAAGCCGAATTGCTCAGGTGGAACCAATGGTTCTAGGAAAACCAGTATTTGAGAGTGAAGGAGTCGCTCAAAGATCTCTTGGAAAGCAACGATAGCAGGCTGATTGGACGATAGCTTGAAGGATTCTGAGATGGCTTGCCTTTTTTCTTTATCATAATAGTTTGAGCAAACTTCCATTTGGTTGGGAAATGCGTTGTTCGAAGGATTGAGTAATAGATCTGCGTCAGCAGTGCTAGAGCTTTTCGGGGAAGATGGAGAAGGAGTGGTTGCGTGATACATGGTTTGTTCAAAACACTTTTCAACAAGGCCTCCTCCCAAATGAGAAGAGCAAATGCAGAAAACTAAACGGGGATAAGCACAAGCAATAGTAGGAGGAAACATTACAAAACTTACCAAATTTTTTCTGAGTGGTGGGATTTCGTTACGAACTGCCAAAATTGGAGAAATATTTTCCAACAACCTCAGATTTTTTTGAAAAAATCGCCACAACGATACAAATATGCATATCTAACTCAAACTCACAGGGAACTTCCAACAGTTGGGGAAGACGAGACTCTGCCATATGGCAGGTAGCAGCACTAGGGGCTCGTCACGTGAGGCACCCCATATGACCCGACCACCCCGTTCTGCCCCACTCTCCCCTATTCTTTAGATCCTGAATACATTCCAAGACATCAGCTGGAGTTACGCTGCAGAACTCAAAAGGAGCTTCAACATTCTTGACGTAGAAGTTTAAAGGGTCGCCATCTGGTATTTCTGTATCATCGACAATTTTTTTCGCAATAGTGGAGAAATACTTGATGAAATCATCGGCTGTGAACTCCAATGAGGCACCTTTCATAGCGTTTGGTTTATTTTCATTTATTAAATTCCACATTGTTTTAGTTGAGTTCGGAGAGTTGAAGATACGTTTTTCATTAGAATTACATTTTGCATCCTTTATAGCAGTTTTGTACCTATTTATTTCGCTTAGATAAATATTCGTATTCAGTTTCTTCGTCATCCTTTCTTCTTGACCTTTTGCAATGCTCTAGATCACATCGCAATCTTTCCAGATCGTCGCCAAACCAATCATTTTTAGAAGCCGCATGACTTGGTTTCTTATTAGGGTCAATAAGCCTCCTAGGAAAATATTGATCACTCAAGGAGGAGATCAATTTTATGAAAAGATCCCACCTAACACAGATCTCGACCTCGACGTCATAAAGAAAATCCCGTCACATTAAAAAGATGGTACTCGAAACTCTGAAGTTTTGTGGCCGTTACTGGTATTATCTCAATTAAATTCTTCTAATTTAAAGCTGATTTGGCCTATAGGCTGTACAATAACCGCCCTATGGTCCGAGAAAAACACGTCCTGAACAATCAGCACTTTACTTTCCACAGTTTGTGAGAAGTTTATAAAGACATTATCTATACAACGGCTATACCTCGTAGGTTCATTTACCAGAGGAAGAAGATTAAATGAACTAAACAAACCACTAAGTCTTTGGAAATTTGTAGTATCTTCTAATGCACAAATGTTGAAATCCGCCAAAATCATAACTCTTGGAAACTTGTAAATTGTGGGGAGGATATTTGCGAGGATATCAAGGAATTGTTTGAGATCACTACTGGGAGAGCGATATACAGAGATAACAATTGTTGTGACTCCATCTTCCTCCACACATTAACATTACCTATAGAAGACTGATTATGTTATCACCAGAGAAGTTTTTTATTCATGTTCCGATTTGTATTCGAATTGAAGCGTATTAAAATTATGAAAGTGAACACGTGTGCGAATTAGTTTTCCCGATTCATATTAATCCTAGGAAACAATTAACAACAATTAACTGAAATGATTCAATCATGACTCCCACTATTTCGCAGTCTCGTGAGACAGATACACTTGGCAAATTTTCCAGAATAGTGAACTTTGCGGAGAGAGTGCCTTACTTTAAAACGTTGACTTTTACACTCCAGGCTTATATGATTTCACCATACCCAACTTTTTACTGGCAGACTGAATAGCATTAATCAGAATTTCATATTTATCCTCAGGATCATTCGAGAACATGGCAGTGTTAGGAAAAAAACTATCCATTTCAGTTGCGTTCGAGTAGTCAAGAGAGAAACACCTCGATTATTCGCGAATGTTATTAAACATCAGTGCCGCGGTAAGGTGAATTGAGTAAGGTGAGAGTTGAGTGCCTTAGGAGGTCAAAACGATCTTGAAGAGGACTTCCTTAAAAAAAATATGAAGTGTGCTTTCAAATTTGGACGTAAAGACCGTGCGTCTGTGCATAGAGTCATAGAAGTTTCACCGGAGCTGAGGAAGAAGTTATTGAGCAAGGAGAGAGTCCTGGGCATCTTTTGGACTTCATGCCATGTCGAGGATTACCTGCACATTTCAAGATGCTACACCTGCCATGGGTTCAACCACGTGAGTAAAACGTGCAAGACCACAACTCAGGTCTGTGGTCATTGTGCGAAAGTGGGGCATGATTTCAACTCATGCACTAAACGAGAATTAAAAGCATACTGTGCCAACTGCAAGAAATATAACCTCCCGCACGAACATGATGTCAGGGATAAAGCGTGTCCTACATACTTGAATGGGCTCACTGGCATTAGGAATCGGACCGATTTTGGAATATGATTCGATCGTTATTCGATGATGATGAGCAAACTTCCGAAATCCGGCCCATTGGATGTGAAAACATTAAGCCGGTTGTATTACGCATACGTGTACAGCATTCTCATTTATGCCATTCAATACTGGGGGGGGGGGGGGGGTCCACTCTACCACCTTCCACTGTCTCAATATGGTATGCAACTCCTTGATGCGTATCGTTACCAGGAACCACACACGCACCCGGCTCAAAGAGTTGTATCAGGTCTTTGAGGTATTCCCACCCAGACTAATTTATGTGTACCGTTCGCTAATGTACGCTCAAAAACCATAATTTCCAAGACTTACTAACGCAAGAATAACCAGAAGTACCATACAGAAAGATATGATAGCTATACAACGTCCTTACAACGAGTTTTTCACAAGGCAATATCCGTGGCTAATTCCTAAGTTATACTCGTCACTACCTGAAGTGGTTAGAGCCAGCTCCACCAAGAGGTTTTACAAAAAAAATATACTGTCTTACCTGAAGGACTTATACACTCAAGATACGCACTTAGAGTACCTGGGGGAGTTTGTTTAGTTGTGGGTGTGTGGGTGCGTACCCGATATATACTGCTGGATTATATGAATTGTGCCTATTTGAATATATATGTATATCATTTTAGTTACCGAAAGTATCCTTTAGCTTATTGAGTGAAATCATTCAAGTAATCTCTGGGAATAAGAAAAAACTCAGAAAGAAACAACAAAATTGTAAAAAAAAGAATAATATACTATTACTGTCATTGTTTATGTGTCAAAATTATCATTATGGTTCTTTCCTGAAAATTGTACCACAAGAACGTCAACTAGTCGCTGGACTATGACCTTAGGGACGGAAATGTAATTAGTGTAGTCATATAATTGTAGAATGTGCAATTTTAAATACGTATCCTGTATGATTTCCTCTGTATGAATAAACGAATTGACTAATTGATTTCGGCTCTAAAGTCAGACGCTTAATCCGGGTACCACCTAAATTTAGATTCAACCCTGACTACGTCCTTGTCTTCTAAAGACACATCCGCAGAGGCTAGAGTCAACAAGCAGGGAAAGTGATCAGTCGAACCAAAGCAGTCTTCCCCTAGGGTAAACGTGCCCCTGGCGGACACCGCTCCAGTAGTGGACATCTCTCAAAAGATCTCAAAAAATAAGGATACAAGGCACCCCAGGCTCTTGACCCTTGCACTGGTCGTTTCTACAACTTGTTAGTGGTCATTTTAAGCCAAGAAAAAGGCGCTGAATGTGAAAAAAAACCTTCTCAGCGGCAACCTGAAAATCCCTTCTTGTGTTTTTCGCATTTCGTGTGTGATTTCTTACAAAACATGGGAAGGAAACGGAGGTCAGTATTAAGGGAAATAAACCATTTCATTGACTGTGCTAATGATTTCTATGTTTAGTGTTGCTCGTAGAACAATCCTAGACAGTAATTTCGCGCGGATTCACAATTTTTCCTGTTGAAATCTCACTTTTTTGGGTGTCCACTATAGGGTCATGGAAAACTAAGCCTGGGACAGAAGAGGACACCCCTGTCCACTTCAGGAACACTTGAAGAATGCGGTCGACCCTAAGGTGGACAGGGGTGTATTTTTCACATAGGTAATTATTTTTATTTGGGGGTTTCAATTGATAGGAAAACCGTCAAAATGTGAATAAAAATAGAATAGAAAATAATAGTGAACAGATTTTAAATATCAATTGTGTAAATAAGTAGGTACTTAGAGAAGTATTTTTTATACTTCAGAAATCAGAAGATTCAGAAATCGTAGTTTCAGGGAATTCAAGTTTCTCGCGCATGCGCACACGCTACTGATGATCCGACGGTGATGAAATTGATAGGGGACCGTCACCGGGCTACCCTGTACTATCTCTGAAAATTTCGCTGAAATTGGACAAGTAGTTCCGGAGCTACGGCCATGACAACAAATTTCAAGTTTGCGCTTGCGCAGTAGCTATTACTGATCCAATTGTGACAAAATTCATAGGTGATTGTTTCGGAGTCAGCCCTCAGCTACCCTCCAAATTTGAGCGTAATAGGTCAATCAGGAACTGAGAAATCGTAGTTTCAGTAAATACACGTTTGCGCATGCGCACTCGCTACTAGTGGTTCGATGGTGATGAAATTGATAGGTGACCATTACGGAGCTAACCCGCACAATCTCTGAAAATTTCATGAAATTTGGACCACAACTTCATATAGTTTCGCCTGGGACAAGGAATTGACCACAGACAGACAGACAGACGGACGGACAGACAGACACGGAACCAAAATTGTTAAGAAAGCTGTGAAACGTAAAAAGCAAGTGGAAATTTTGATTTTGGAGGACAAAAATTCTGTTCATTTCTTTCACTAATACAGCCTGATGCATGTCCTTTGGATATACTATCAGTGGTAGGCGAATTCACGGAAATCTATTTTTGTATAGTAATTATGTGATAATAGCTTTGTAAAATAACCTTATAAGACTGACAGAATGTTGTTCTCATTGGAAAATAATATTAAAACAATATATTATATTCGTAATTGAGGCAAAAACCACTTGTCCACTTCTGGTACCAAGAAAGTCCGCTTCTGGAGCAATCGCGATTTTGGGTGTCCACTAGGTATGGGTGCAAAATCAGACTTGCGGAATTTGATGATTATTAGCTTTATATTCAAATAAATCGAATATTTTCGTATTCCTACCCATTCAGAGATGTCCAATACACACTAATATCAATCGCTTCAAAAGTGAACTCATTTTGAATAAACCGGGGGAACAAAAAACTGACCATTTTTCCTTAACATGTCCACAAGAGGCACGTTTACCCTATTTCCATATCATAAATTAATTCAAAGCTCTCATGATCAACCCAAATAAAGTCGATAGTAGGTACTCCTCCCCTGAGGAGCCAAAAACGTAAACTCCCCACATTGGCCACTTAAAGTACGTGACTTAAAGGACAACCATATGGTTTTCCGACATCACCTCAAGTAGCCGTCTTTGGATGCCCTCTTCGCTCTCAGTCTTGTGTTTAAAAACATTCCTTCGTCAACGTCGGAGTTTTCACAACCTATGTGAGCATTCCAATCGCCCCTGATAATAAATCTCAGATTACTATGACTAATTCTCAAATCATGAAAACAGGATCGGAATGTACATCCAATATCCACTGAAAATCCACTACTAAAGTATACACAACCTAAAATAAATTTTTCGGATCTACCTTCTACCACAACGAAAACAGGCTGTATGCTCACATAAACATGTGACTCTAAACTCTTCTTTATATAAAATGAGTATCCCACCTCTGGGTTTTGCCAAAATTTGAGGATCTAGGGGCTAAGGAACGTATAGCTTTATATCCAGGGAAAGCAAAATTGACATTCTCCACATCCTTGTCAAGCCAAGTTTCAACAAAACACATAAAAGAAAACGAGCCATCTGCTACGATTGACTTGTCCCTAAAATTACTATGAAACCCCTTACAGTTCCAAAACAACAACCGAAGCTCGCCCCCTCTCAAGGGTTGGAAAGCAAACAGCTTCTGTGCTTTTCCCTTGTCGGCTGGTGTAGAAGGTGGCCTCTTCTTGCCATTAGGAGGGTTCTTCTTCTGCTTATCCAGACGTTCTAACTTCCGCTGAGCCTTCACCTCTTTGAAGAGATCTTCATTCACAAAGATAGTTGAACCAGCTAACTTTGAACGAGAGAGTAGAGAACTACAACGATAAAGTTGTAGTGATAGAATATGGGGCAATTTCTTTTAACTTTTGTTTGAGCTGGAGAAAGCCGCCTATCTAAGGGGCACAAGGGTAATAGAGGGAGGCTTGATTACCTTAACTTGTTTCTCCTTTCGTAGGTTTTGCCTTATCCTTAAGAGGAGTATTTTTCTTATCTCTTTTCTGGGAGGGGCTGGCTTAAATTTGATGCCTGCCCCAGTATCATAGTCAAGTTTGGTCTTCGTCCGTCTAATATGAATCCGATTCATTCCTGTCAGTATCACCGGTAGCTTCTAGAGGAGCTAACTCAACATTAATGGCAGGATTACTTTTTTTAAACTGGCAATTTCCTCTTCAGCCTTCTCTAACGTTGTACACATGCATTATAGAGAAGGCCTATAATTAGCGTTGATTTCGTCTAATAGACGCTATTCTGTTGGCTTGATATACTCAGTAGCGTAGCTAGGTACTTTTTTTTTAGAGGTATCTCACCCATCACCTCTCCAT
>JAEMON010000001.1:99142421-99158635 GCA_030264115.1 Lygus lineolaris | reverse complement strand
CCCCCCCCCCCCCCCCCCATTATGTCTCAATTTTGAGAACCTTTGGTTTATGAACTCGGTTCAACTATTAATTCAAAGATCGTACTCCACATCAATGATCCTCGATTTCCATGCAGATTGCACCAACTGTCGGGTCGTATAATAGATCTGAACTCCCAAATAAGAAAATCCCAAATAACCTGCATCTCCATCTGTATATAATCTACTACTAGGTACTTAAAATGATATTTCTCCTCTCAATTTGATTTTTTTATGAACTCTTGGCTGTAAAAACCTCATCATTCTGATTAATATTATACAGAATCAAGATTTTAATCATGCTGATGGCATTGATTCGCAGGTACAGTTCGTCTTGATCTTCTTCCACACTATGCAGTTATTTTTCATTGATTGCTCTGTTCCCATTCTATTCGGTTACCTGATATCAGGTTACGCTGCTCTTTTCATCGCCCTCTTCTCAAGTTTCTACAAGGAAGCCTACGTTGTGGGAGAAACGGTAAGCCCTTCCATCAAATCGAACCGTAATGTAGGTACTAGGTACTGATAAAGTATTGTCGTCCAGATGGCTTCATATTAAGGATAGAGCGCTTCTATCAATTCGAATCAAAAGTGGCTTCTCCGCTCACGCAAATGTGAATTTGACACCCTTTGAAGCATTGTGAAAAATTAAATTTACCCCATGCGTATGCGCAAACATTTCAATACTAACTAATGGCGATCTCCCCCAAAACCACTTTTGCTTCCGAGTTTCCAAGGCATTTTGACCCCCCAAAATAAACATTTCCTCTCGCATTTTACGTTTTGGACTTTCCTGGACAAATTTGGTCGCATACAGGTAACTTGCAGAATTTGCATCCGATTTTGATGAAATTCTTAGGGATTGTCTCCTTGGCCTTAACAATACGGTCTCCTTTGAATTTCAGCATGCGCAATCTGGATCTGCTACTAATAGTAGTCTTACTACTAATTACTTCTTAGTCTTGCTACTAATAGTTATCACGTTAGTAATACTATCATATTTACGTAGTAGTAATAACCTATCTTACAATTTCCTTTTTTTTCTCAGAAAGCACAAACAATGATGAGGTCAATGAACTTCTGCATGCCTGATCCAGCACAGGTAGATAATGGGAAGAGTAGAAACGGAAGGACAACTATTGGAGTTACAACGGATGACGAACCAGCCAACCAGATATGCCTAGAAAACGATGGAGTCAAACGAAGAGCAAATAACTGCCCATAGTATCAGGAATAGGGTCCCTTAAATATTGATATGCTTTTGTTTGCATACACTGCTGAACGTGATTCTTGATACTAATGGATGTTTTCCTCAAGCATTCGTTCGTGATTATTATTTAGTTTGTTAAGGTTAAGAAGAATTACTGTGCGAATCTCCAGCTACAGTTGACAGTTCTGAACTGGTGGATCCATGTTCATATTGAACACAGTTTTCATTATAATGCATGCAATGCAGGGAACGTCCCTTCAGAACGGGAATAGAATATTCAATTCCAATCAGTAGACTATGTTATTAGTCTAAAAGATCCAGTCATGCAGCATGAGTTGATGAGCGAATTTTCAAAGAATCATTGCAACCTATTCGATGGGTGATTCTTACGGGAAATGTTGCACTGATTCCGAATATAACATATGTTCCTGTGCTTAAGATGGTAACTAACACCAACACCCTCATAAACACGTTTTTTGACCATTAAATTTCTTGAAAATTTGCTGAGGAACTTAAAAATCATTCATCCGAATACATACATAATTTACTTGTACAGTAATGATGTAGGTATATAATAATGATTATAATAATACATAGTAATGATATACATGTACTTGTACAGTTATGAGTACATACATAAACTTGTACAGCAATGATCATTATTTTATTCAGTGAACGAACAGGTATGTTTGATGACGTAAAACATCAGTTGCTTTTAGAATTGTATAGTCTTGCACAACATAACCAAAAACGACCAAAAAACCAAACCACCAAAAACTGATCAGTATTTGATAATCTATAATCCACGATACCCAACCACGTCGATGGTGGCGCCCAAAATGAAGGATGTCCAGTTCTAATGAATCTTTCCTCTGAATTCCAACGATAAACACCTAAAATAAGCTGCCGACAACACGCTGAGACATATGGCTGACGCCGAGGCACCATTTCCTGGCGCCAATGTGACACAACAAATAGTCCATCAAATGAGTTCTCTCATAAGGGTTCACCCTTGATATCAAGCAGTAAGACTTATCACATAGCAAAATTAATAATTAGTGTGTTCGATCATCAATTTGCATTATGATGAGAATTGTGCCATCAAAGCCCGACCGATTTGGGACGCCGCATTTGGCTTATTTTTTTCTAAACTGGATATTTCCTTGTAGCCTTCAATTCCTACAGCAAATCCGAGGGACCTATGTTCGGCACCCAGCAAGCCTAAAGCCGCGTCCACACTATGCCGAATGAGGGTGGGCACCTTCGTAGGATCCGCAAAGGTGAACTAGTGTGGACGCGTGCGGAAGGTGAACCGAACGTGCGGAAGGTGAACCGAACGTGCGGAAGGTGAACCGACGAGGGCGATCCCAAACCGACTCGTGTCGGTCCACTTCAAAGATTGCGGATCCGCATCGAACAGTGTGGACGTGCCAATCGCCCTCAGTCGGGTCGCAGCCCATTTCATTCGATGCAACTATTTCATTGTGCAACTCCAATGAGGATTGCAGCGGCAGCTGCGAGAATTTTATCCTCGTCACTCATTATTTCACAACCAAAAAATAATTTTTCGAAATTCAAAAATTTAAAATTACCTATTCCCTTTTTTCAAAAATAATTTTCTGGTACTGGGGTGGTCTGAGGGTGAGGAAAAATATATTGGCGATCCTCGTGTTCCATCAATTTAATGCCGAGCGCTTTCGCTCCTTAAAGGATCTTCAGGGCTAGTACAATATAAAACAGGAGGTGTAGTACACTGTAGGTCTACATGTCGCAAGGTGAGTTATAGCCTTCTATCATGGCTAGATATATTTATTGTTAAAAAAACGGGCTAGAAATAGGTTTAATAATAAAATAATATTTATAAACCTTTATACTATTTAAAAATATACGAGTAATTATATATTTATATGCTTATCATTTAAGGATTAAAGTTAAGGATAAGAGAGTACCCACTGTACCTCGTAACCGAATTCCTTTTAAAGAAAATGTGGGAGAGGTTGTAAATTGAGGAGGGAGAAATTTGACCCTTGTTGCCTGGTTTCATGGGATTTACGATTTTTGTGTCAGTGAAACTAGGACTGGCGACTTTAATATGCGTAGGAGTATTCAGATGAAACTTTTATTTCAAAATCACCACGTGACCCAAGGTACCCACCTGGCGGGGTTTTGACATAAAATAATTAGGTATCTAAATTACGACATTGTCGTGGATCAATGTTAGGGATAGCAAATTATTGAAGAGACACTCAAAGAAGAACAAAAGAAAAAAAAAATGTTTAGAAAATGTATCTACCTAGGAGAGTTTGTAAATTTAAGAGGAAGTTGAAATTTGCCCCTTATTGCCTGCTTTTTTACGGTAAATAATTTTAAAACCAAATTCAACATGGGGGCTCATAATATCACCTTCTCCCCTAACATTATCGTTTTTTCAAGAACTTGAAATGTGATTCATATTTTTATTCTGTTTCTTAATGTCAATAAACACATCTGTATATCTATATTTTTAAAGAATGGAGAAGTTCGGTAAACGCCACCTTCGTCCAGCTTAAATATATTATTAAATATATTATGTACCTATATGGGTACATTATGATCTTCTTATTATGAGGTTATCAGGTAAACATCTTGGAATAAGTTTTATGCTTTCATCAGCACTTCCTATGGTTTCTTTCTTTTTTATCAACGGTTTATTAATGTTGATCATTATGGTCACCATTCTTTCTTCTTAGCTTGACACTACCTACGTGTTTTTTTTTTTTTTTAACCAACATCCTGCTACGTTTATAATGCTTTGTGCATACCTATTGTAGTATAAAGCGTTTACCTACATTGATTTCTTTGTTGCTACCCTGCCTACCCACTCCTATCCCTATCACCTATCACTAATAATACAAGGGGCAACTCAAAAGCAAGGTCTCCAAGTTGTTATTTAAAAAAAATTACGTTTTTATGTAGATATAAAACACACTATTTTCCTACGTTATCGCCATCTCTTTCGATGCACTTTTCTAGCCGTAGGGGCAGTTTTTGTATACCTGCCTCATAGAAGCCTGCCGTCATCGTCTCTGGAACGTTTTCCGCCCAGATGTTCCTTCAATCGGGAGTATTTTTGATTTTAGGACTTTTTTCGTGTTTTGGACAGCTCACCACTAAAATGGCCATAACGTACCTACTCGGTTAACGTACGGTGTAAAATTAAAAATACGGACACCGTTGGAAAGAGCCTTATATTTCCAATAAGATAAAGTCATATTTGTAAATCACCCTAACTATTTATTGAGCTCTTGTAGAGCCTAAACGTCAATGTCTGACGTTTTTACAATCCATCTACCAGGTACTAGTGGGTGAATAAATTCAATGAGGTTTTCATCAAAAAACCAATTTTCACTTGGCACTCAGGCTTTCTGTATTTTAGAACACGTGTTTTGTCCAACCAGGTACTAAATGAAGATATTGAATAAATTCAACAACGCGGTGAATGAATTCAATCATTCCAAAAAGGTGCAAAAAAACAAAATTTCACTCGTTCTGCATGCATTTCTGTTAATGGTTCTATAAAACTATAGTCTTCACACGAACCATGTAGGGCGCGCACAACGAAGGGATCGCATCCAGTAGACTGGATGTGTCAATATTCATGATGCAGATATTCGCCAACTTGTGGTGGTGATTGAGGAGGTAGTAATGCTGAAAACAGTGGAAGAAGAGTCATAAGAATTAAAATCCCGAGGTAAACTGTATTGGTAAGGTAGGTTACCTACAATGTCAAGGTGGTGAATGAAGGAGACGAAATCAAGAATTCAACAATACCTCATGGCCGAAGCAATGACGTTGGAAGTGGTTTACGAGCTTCTTGTAACATGGGAATATACTCAAATTAGCAGGCAGAATATGCCCGTTCACCGCATCTCTCAAATGTGGAGCGCCGGCAACAGCTGTTGTCACAATTACCTCCATCAGTTCATCTGCAATTTTTCTTCCCTGAAACGTAATTTCAATTAAATCGATCAATCAATTTCATACCATTCAACAATGGTTCACTTTCTTCAACGGTAGACGTCGTAGGTCTCAGAAAAAGTATCTCCTACGAAAGGAGCATGATTGTGATCAACGCTGTACATCAGGTAATTAATTTATCACAGCAGAAGAACACTGATTAATGTAGAAGAAATATTAAAAACTGATAGGTAGGTATTATAAAAGTATTATAAGTATTATTAAGTATTTTGTATTATAAAAGTTTAGGTTCAGGTCACACTCAGGCTACTCGAGTTCAATTTCGGGTTCACTTGATCGCAGTAATATTGGAACGCCAGTGACTATTCCACCAAGTGTACGCAAAAACATCTGCGTCGACGCAAACATTTTGGGGCGGCTTCATCAGGTTCATATAGTAAGTTAACCCCAATCTTCGGCGGGATTTGAAAAATTACAGGTTTGGGTCACATCCTTCTTGTCGGGAATTGGAACACCGCGGTCTTGATAAGAACAGGAACTTAGACCTAAATTCGCCGTTTTGTGATCTGAATACGCACAAATTTCGTACTCCAATGCCCCACACACCCAATTAAGTATTGGGATGATTTACAGCGTTTGAACCAATGATTTGTCACGACGGCATTGCCAAGAGAAGAAGACAGTGATATGTATAGAGGAACTATCTATCCAGAAATATTATAAAGTAGTGATCAGATAACCTCTCCAACGAAATCATTCACCTTGAGTTGACTGTTACGTCGTAAAATGTGAGTCAAGATTAATCGTTAAGTTCAACAATTGATATGTTGGCACATGATTGATTGATTGAATGATAAATAATGGCCGAACATGAGGTTTAACTGACATGACTCTCTGACGACACATTGCCATGGCTCTGGTCAGCACTGTACTGAACTGGTCTGTACACTCTTAATAATACACATCTTTAAAAATCGTCAAAAATGCCTCGCTACCAGACAATGGCTCTGATGTACACCGAGTGCATATCTATATTATGCCAAGATATTGGCTATTGGGTCCTTTGTAATAGTGTTTTGACATCTAATGGGTACTAATGGGTATCTGAAAACTCTGGAGTTTCTTCTTTCTTGTCGTCTTCCTGAACGTCATACGCAAACGAGAAATTATTGACAACAGCCACGTACTCCATCATAAATTTCAACTAGGTACAAATTACTTCAACGAGATTATCGTAGTCCTCCTGTGCTGCCAGCTTGGTTTCCATATCGCGGGCCGCAGATACCTTGTATTGGCGGTAGAAGAGTTCGACATCCCTCGCACTGACAGACGTTGTGAGATACTGCAACAATAAAGAAAATTGGGTCAGTGAGACCCATCATTTTGTGGTCACTAATACATTTGAATAGGGTCTTTCAGACGTGAAGTCGAGCTTGGCGGACTGAAACCAAAGTAACTATCTGGATCCACGAATCTGGCCGTTGCATCGCGTAAAGACGTGTCCACACTACATATGCGGATTGAGGGTCCGCAAAGGCGACCAAGTGTGGACGTGTGCAGAACGTGCTGCAGGCGACTAAAGACGCGTCCACACTATGTCGAATCAAGCCGTTCGACATCATTCGACCTGAGTCGATCGACAAAGCCGAATAAGTGTGGACGTGCCGTTCGACCGCAGAAAATGTTGAAAGTCGAATCGAATGAGTCGAATCCGATCGCTCTCGAGGCGGTCCAGAACAAAGTAAGTCGACCCGACCCGAATCAAAGTTCATAGTGTGGACGCGTCGATCGACGTTCAGTCGACGTTCGAAGCCTTTTCGCACAACTGCTAGGCGTTGGCAAGGCGGAATAGCCTCTCTGAACTTGGTATTATTTTTGCTGATTCTCGGTCCAACCACGTTCAACAACTGTTCAAAAACAGAACTTTTCATCCAGAAAAAGTTGCGGAATCCCACGTCGTTCTGGTACTCAAGATTTAATTCGTTAACCTCGTCCAGGAACAAATCAATTCACAAATGAATTCTCGAGCCCTGTACTTTTTTCTTCCCCAAAGGATGCTTGGGCGAATCCAAAACCTCCGAGGGCGTCGAGCACGTTGTTCCCCTGCTGCCACTGCGATAACTATTGCAGCAGAAGCTGCTAAAACAACATCATCATCATCACTCAACATAATGGAAATTGGAAACTTCCATTATTCAGCATTGGAAATTACCGAAGTCGCCAATCTTTTCCTCACGCCGGATGATTCGATACTGATCGGCAATTCGACACGTACACACTACCAGAGCAGTGTGGACATCTTGTCGAATCGAACATGTCGAACCGACTTGTCGAATCGAACGTGTCGACCGGCCTGATTCGACATAGTGTGGACGTGCCTTAAGGGCGATCGCAACCCAACTCGAGTGGGGTCCGGATCAAATGAAGGCGACCAGCATGAAAGCAAACTTCCGAGTGTGGATGTGCGGATCACCCTCAGGTGGGTCGAAGTAGTCGCACATCAAGGCACTTACTTTGGGACTAGGTAGTACTTTTACTGATTATTTTTCATTTTTTGTTTCTGATTATTTTCATGACATTTTCTTTATTTATTTTCCTTTTTTTCCAATGAGGAAATTTTAAAAATAATTTAAATGTACCGGGAAGGCCCTTTATTATGGGACTATAACTACGATTTCGGAGGGAGCTGCTAAAATTGTATCTTCGTCGTCACTCATCATCACAGTTTAAAAACTAAGGATAAATTCACACAATGGAATCAAATTCAACCACAGAACAGAGGCTCAAGGGAGACTGGAAGCGTGATGAGGGCGATCGCCCACCCTCATCGGATCTGAAAAGGCGACAAATTGTGTCTGCGTGTGGAAGGCGATCACCACCCGACTCGTGTTGGTCTGGATCAGAGGAAGGCGACCAGCACTTTTCGCTGTTTTGCCGGTTTTGCAATGGTAGTCAATGCATTTTCAATGATTTGGTAGTTATTTATAGTCATAAGCCGCGTCCATACAATACGGGGGGGGGGGGGGGGGGCTGAGTGTGGACGGGGGGCGATCGCCCTCAGTACTCCTGCGGTCTCCCTTGAGTCCCTGTTAATTTGCATTTTTGAACTGTTGATGATTGCACAATTTTAGCAGCTGCTCACCTAAAAGGACTTACCTCTGGCGCAGGGCTGAGCTCATTATTGTTAGGTGTCATTGCGTTTGGTCCTATCGAGAAGTCACCATATATTTGGACGTGGCTTTTCCTTGCATCTATTCTAAGTCCTTGGTACTGGTGAAAGAATTGATCGAATGTGCCTTTGCCTTCCTGTAATGTAATAAGTTATTTGAAGAAATATGGTGTGGGGCTTCACACTACTTTCCTCAATCATAGAAACCCGAATAATTGTTATTTTTAATAGTTGTTAATAGTTGTTTAATTGTTATTTTTAATAGTTGTTAATAGTTGTTTAATTGTTATTTTTAATAGTTGTTATTTTGCCGGTTATAGCGGAGATTTTGGCCCGCAGGATATTTCCTACAAGACAGTAGATGCAGCCCTGACCCTCCTAGGCGTCTTAGCTTTCTAAAATCGAGAATCCAAGACCAGTCATGTTACATGGTAAAAGCTCTACCGTCACATATTGCAATCCTCCAGAGTATTTTCATGATGATGATGAGCAGAACTGGCAATTGCAGCTATGCAAGAATAGTGAATCCCGTGAAATTTTGCTTCCCAGTGTGACCTTGAATCTTTGCAACAAGAATAACTTACACAATTTTCAGTGAATTCAGACAAGTACCTACTCGAGACAATGATATCGGTGGAAGTGAGAACCAGTGAACTTGGTCTCTTTACTACGTACTCTAAACTATAGTCTACACATCACTTTTTTCTGGAGAGAATAAGAGAGTGCGATAAATATAAAAACTTCACTTTGTCCATTCGCTCCAGCCAACTGACACTGAACGCATCTCCCAAACATATGTTGTGGTACTGGGACAGATTACAGTATGCAGCATACGAACTTTCATCCCGAGCTGCGGCTGTCATGACGAAAACTGTAGAACACAAAATAATCCTGAAATTATTATCAATCATCAACATGTCTAAGTACCATACCATAACATACCTAAGTAGTATTAATATTTTATGTAGGTATATTCATCTTTTCGTATTTCCCATTACATTCCCGAATACCTTGTACCGTTCAGGTTGTGGAGCGGTTTATAAAGTTGATATTGCACATATCGAAAAGTGAACATCACCACGTGATTCAGCATGAAAAAATACCCTGAAAATCATGTATCACATGAGATAATTAAATTCCTAGAAAAAACAAAGTTTTTCATATTTTGCGTGTTTTGCGCACTCAAAAATTCGAGAGACGGGTCATTTACCCAAGAAATTTCACGTAGATTTCGAATCTGTGGGGTTTCTTCACTGAAAAAGTGAATTTGTTGGGCGTTGCGTGCCTTGTCACGCCACCGTGGCGCTCAAAAGAAATATTATTGCATTTTACTATTTTACGCCAAAAACTAAGGGGGGCACTGTTGAACGCTTCCTTCCATCTCCAAAAGTTGAGGGCATAATGGGGATGGGCAAGAAGATGGAGCGGTCACCTTTGGCACCGTTGTAGCGTCACAGCACTGAAGGTTGGGTTTCTTCACTCCCTACAATCCTACTTGGCCTGCCTAATGTTCTGTTGGATTCTGGGTTCTCTGCGTCAGAACTACTCTTTGGCTCCTCACTCCGGCTGCCTGGAGAGTTTCTGGTACCGGGCCCTGCTTCTGGAAATGACTCGTTTGCCAGCTGACTTTTTGTTCAGCAACCAAGGGATAAACTAATGAATATGAGACCGTCCTTTGCAATCCAAGTAGCAGTCGACAAACTTTTGTTCATCCTGAATTCTCCAGTGCTTCCCATGTCTTTGTCTGTGTTGAAGCAGTTTGGTGGCCATTCCAACAGCCATAATAATATATTATATGCGATGGACCCCTTTACGTGGTGAGGCGAGGCGACAAAACCTTCATTGTGCCATAGCAAGGGCAAGGAGTATATTGTGTCAAATTGACTGCCTAAAGCCAGCGTTTCCGCTCAACGAAGATGCTACATATCTGCCCATCGCTGAATACCCTGACAACTCTTCATCAAGCCCTTCCAGTCGTCTCCTACTAGAATGCGGCTCTCTATGCGCATCACGCAACGATTTACCAGTTCATGCGCAATCTTCCAACGGAAAATATAACTAGTATGCTACATGACAATAATATACCAATAACAATAACTTGCCTTATTCATACTAATGTATTCTCATGTACATGAAAGTTAACAAAGAATTGAATTGAATTGGCCTCTCCTACTACCTACTGAAGAAAATATTGTTGAATCCGTTTTTTCCCTCTCCTGAAAAGTTGCCTGAGTATTATCCATAGGACTTGTTACTGTGACATCTTTGAAATAGAATAGTAGGTATACTCATGGGGAAGGGGCGCCAAGTCGCCCCCGGTGGGCTAGGGGCGGCCCAGAACTGAAAGATAATTGTGATCACAGCTAGATGCTCTCACTACAGTGTTGGAATGAGAACTGAGGCTACTTGAGGTTCGGATCGCAGCCCTCACGCTCGATTCTCTTGCTTCGTTATTTGCTATTTTTGCCTTCTCTTCTCTAGGGAACCGCTGGAACACATGTTCCGAATTATGGGAATAAAGCGTTTATTATTATTATTATCACTTGTAGGTACCTAATTTTATTTTGAAACATTGTTTGAACTTCACTTTTCCAGTCCAAATTTCACTAGCCCCATCCAACCATTGTCTGTCGGTCTTATCGAGATATCGAAGAATCGTGCATGATATTCTTCATACATCAATGATGTCTACCTGGATATTGTATAAGGTTCCGAAATTATTTATCATTTCCTCTGATCTTCCCACCACATTCTTCTTCCTTTTCAATAATGGATTAGGTACTCTTGGAAGTGTAACAGCTGTTACTTACCACGTGTGTACTCTTCTAGGATGCCCTCAAACACGGAGCCAGAGAAGCAAGCCTCGACGTACATGATTATCTGAAAATGTGAGCAAGGGTGACTGAAAGAGATGATTTCGAAATATTTTCCCTATTACTTAACCCTATAATACCCGAAGTTCCCCTCAGACGACCACCTTTTACTTTCCTTATTTGACCCGAAAGTTATGATATGAAACAAATATTTCTCATTTATGACACCCAGAGTAATTATTAGCCCTCCCCCTCCACTCCACAACATCGTAAATACCTTTTGGATATAATGGCATTAGCATTCGTAGAATGAGGCTATACCTACTATAAGATATATGTGTCATGAAAATAGTGCATCTGTTGGCATTGATCATGATTCTTCAAAATATGACGAGAAAAGATAGATTTCCTGATTCTTTTGGGTTTTTGTGTGGGGAACTACTTTTGCCCCATTATAAATTCATTGAATTCGCTCCTCCCTAGCCCAGGTGCAGAATCGCTACTACACGTTGACGGCAGATTTCGCTAATGTCGACTCTTGCAGTGGCAGCAGCGGTCCACTGCTCTTCCCGAGTCGACCAACTGGAAGAAGGGTATACCCCAGCTTTCTTGATTATTACACTGACGTCTAGGCACCAGTCTCGACTCATGGAAGAAGGAGACTCCTTCTCCCATGTCTCGACTGGTGATCTGCTGTCAACTAATGGTATCAATTCACTGCAGTGGTGACTTGAATGGAGTTCAGTGCCAGCTACGGACGAGAGAACAACTGTGAGTGCTAATCCCAACCAGAGTTTTGACTAATTTTATAGTTTGCACAAGTGGTAATTTTTGGTAGGCATAATCTTTAATCGGTCCCGTACGATACTGAAGCAGTCTTTCAAGCCTTAGAATCACCAGGCCCTACGAAAAGGGCTTATTTATATACCCGGAGCTCTATAGGACCTACGGACTCCACCTACAATCCGCACACAAAAGAAGAAATGTAAGGCAAGTTTTCTGTTTATGGATCACTAGGGTCCAAAGCTAAAACTATTAAAAATCAGGAACAGAATATAATACTTTAGCCATTATAGTGGTGAAATAGTATAAGTGAACAGAAGCAAGAGGCCAACAAGCTGCAAACATAGAGTCAATTGTTTTAATAACAACCTGGCGTTGACCTCTTTTCCGGCCTCCAAATTAAGGTAAACAATTACTCCTGTTTCTTCACATTTCGCATCCGTGATCCGCCAAACAAGACTGTTTCGCGGGTATGGTTATAATAATTGATGTTCAGGAGGATACAGGAGCAAGGGCTAACAGCACCAGGGTGCAATTAGCTTGGCCCATTTAATCCGTTAGAAGCACCACCACCTAATTGCCACTCTGATCGAATTGCAAAGGGGCACGACTTCAACTACCATTTTGCTACCAGTGCTAGTGAGGTCCGTAAAGCAGATCGGCGAGTGCTAGCCGGATTCGCTGGTGACTTAGTTGTGAATAAAAGCCCCTACGCCCTGCTGGGTTTGGTCGGGATCAGCGCAAAGTACTGCGTATTCACCCTAGACGAGGACTGTAGTGAGCCTATAAGTGAAAACCAACAGAAGCTCTTAATCGAGGAATGTGAGAAGGCACTCGATACTCCGCCATCCTCCAGACCCAGCACACAAACTTTGAAGAGTTTGACTAAAACATTGACTTCTGTTGAGAGGTTTGCTCCACCCTTTTCCATCCAGAGGGTCTGTCCCGTGGAGGTGTTCACAGGAGGGGGCATTAGTGCGCCAAACATGGAGGAGCCTGATCGGGCAAGATCTGCATGGCTTGAGACAAACGAAACCCTCTCAGAGAAGCAAGCCTCGACGTACATGATTATCTGAAAATGTGAGCAAGGGTGACTGAAAGAGATGATTTCGAAATATTTTCCCTATTACTTAACCCTATAATACCCGAAGTTCCCCTCAGACGGCCACCTTTTACTTTCCTTATTTGACCCGAAAGTTATGATATGAAACAAATATTTCTCATTTATGACACCCAGACAACGTTGCAAGATCAAGGGTACAGGCTGTATCGAAGTATATTGACAGATTATTCCAGGCAGCAAAAACCTTGAATAACACGGTCAATGACCAGAAACAGGAACTGAAGTTCTTGAGGGACACAGTGGCCACTAAGCTCGACATGCAACACCAAGCGGTGGTGAGGAATTTGAGCGTTTAAGATGAGAAGACCTTATAGCTCTAGGGCGGAAAGTCGATGTCACAAACCGACACGTTAAAGAGATTTCTACAGAGAGATTACAGGCGGAGGAAGATTGGAAAAAGAAGCTCTACGTCCGATTGCCCCCATCTGATACTGTAGACACAATCGAGGACGCAGACACTGATGAGGGCTCCTTCAAAAGTGTCCTAAGAAGGCGAAAAAGGAACAAAAAGACCAGTGCCGAAATTAAGCACAACAAGGATGATAAGAGTAACCAGCGGAAAGAAAGCAACATAGAGCCACAACTAGCGCCAAGGACAAAATCTAGCGGTCTTAGCAGCGAGCATAAGAAGAGCCAACCTAAGAAGCTGTATGCAGACGCCCCTGCAAACAACATGAAGCGAGGTAATACAAGCAGTAAACCTGAGCCCATAGTGGTTACAAAAGATCGTGAACAATTAAGGTACTCCTTTGTCTCCCGGATCCATCAAAAGAGCTATTGTAAGCGAGGTGGATGTAGTCTCACTGGGAGTTGGAGTAGATGCTTGCAGAAAAGGAGAGGGCAATATGTTGCTGATACTACGTAACCAGGAAGAGAGAGAGGTGCTTTCAACAGCGTTATAGCAAAAAGGATTCAAAGTTAGGTCTCCCGTCAAGCCCCGGAGGCTCTTGCTCCTTAAGATCGACCGAGTAGATAGAACTTGTACAGAAGACCAGCTAAGACTGGCTGTATGGAAACAGAACCAATTCCTTAAGGATCTAGTGACTTCTGATGAGATGGAAGAGGGATTCGTTCCATCATTCATGAAAGGGCGTCGAAACTTAGAGGACGTGTCTTGGATTGTAAGGGTCTCCCCCAAAACTTCGAGAAATATTGGTGGGGGCACGAAGGATAAATATTGGTTTTGCTAGATGCGAATTGACTGACTTCATCGGCGTAAGCCGCTGTTACAAATGCCAGGCATACGGACACTCAGCAAGCAGGTGCTGAGATTAGGAGGGCATCTGTGCTAGGTGCACTGGCACACACCGGACTGAACTGTGCTCAAGTGAGACTGTGGCATGTATAAACTGCAAACGACCCGGCTTGAATAAGAACCATGCTGCGTATGATGAATCATGTCCAACCCACACGTGGGCTGTAAAAAAGTTCGTCAGGCAAATCGACGTCAATAGGGCGCTGGAGAAGGCCCCTAACACAGAATCATGAACACTGAAGATCGACATATAGATGGCAGCCCTGGTTTTTCGCCCTTTGAAATCGAAATGAATACGTCCTCAGCCACATATGACACCCTTAGCGATTATGTAAGTAAATTTAATATTGCCGAAAACCTATTTATACTGCACATGAATAGCCTATAAGTAGGAATTTGGACGAGGTTTTAGGTTGGTTGGAGTCAGAGAGGACCAAACCTGATTTTTTGATTTTTACTGAAACATTCCATGACTTCTCTACCAAGGTAACTAACATTCCTGGATACATCTCTTTCCAGTCGGAGAATCCATCCAGGATGAATCCAATCCAGGATGGTGTGGTAATTTATGCAAACGGTACAATAACTTGCAACGCAATAAATCTAACTATGACAGCTGTAGCCCCTAGGGGCCACAGGCCTCAGCGTTGGTTTTCAGCTAGATTTGGAAACTTTTGCAGTAACGGGAGTCTACAGAACTCCATCTCGAGTGCAGACCGAAATTGGTTTATTCATTTCGCAGTTAGAATCCGGACTTGAAGGCATAACGGCCGACCACTCATTTGTTTTAGGAGACATGAACCTAGATCTTCTAAGTAACCATGATAGTATCGATAGCTACAACGACACCTTATTAGCAATTGGGTACATTGGCCTTATAAATGAACCTACGCGGGTTCAGGGTACCCCAAAAACGGCAATTGACCATATCTTTGCGAGATCCAAGTCGCTTAAACTGTCACCAGCAATAATTAAGAGTACAATTACTGATCATTTTTCCACAGCCCTAATCATACCGCCCAATATTTGACTGAAACGGAAGATATTGTCACATCACTTGAAAAAACTTGATCATGATGTACTAAGGGAACTACTTAGCAGAACAGATTGGTCATCTGTACAGAATACGAGAGCTCTACGGCAACCGTGAACGAAAAAAATACCAAGTAGGGAAGTCAAACTAACACCCAGGATAACTAGAGGGTTGATAAAATCAATAAGAGTAAGAGATAAATTAAAAAAAGATTGGTACAGAACCCTCTCCATCAAAACTTGAAGGACAGAGCGAATCGATACAGAAATGCAGTCAAAGAAATGATTAGAGCAGCAAAAAATAGGTGGAATCGAAAGAAAGTTGCATTTGAACAGCTGATATTTGAACGGAGATTTTGCCTGCTCGGGAAGAATTGCGATTCACACTCGTGTTTCTGCTCTTTTTTTTTCGTTCAACCCTCAAGTCCTTACAGGGAGCGAACGGTTGGTCCTAAAACGCTCCGCAAGGTCTCATTCGACGCTAAAAATTGTGTTCTATTCTAAATCGATGGAAAAAATATACCTTTCGATTTGAAATTTTCGGGCTAGGGCGTTATGAAAATTTCATCCCCTATTTTCTAACCCTTTAGGCCCCTTTACACGTACGTTCTATCGCGCGGGAAAGCCGTATCGCTCACGAAAGATTGTGCGTCTAAAGGCGTCGGAGAGGAAGGGAAAAGGGAAACGAAATCACGCGGTCAAGCTCGCACGCTCTTTCCCTCGCGATAGAGCGCGCGTGTGAAGATGCTCGGAAGGAAGGGGAAGCACGCGGGTTTAGAGGTTTTATTTTAGAAAATTTTCGAAGAAAATGAAGCTACTGAAATGGCTTTTTAATGGAAATTTAAATTGTGCAA